>PVHP010012149.1:0-43137 GCA_004024765.1 Zapus hudsonius
ATGCACCACTTTGTGCATCTGGCTTTACATGGTACTGGGGCCATCAGGTTTTCTGAACAAATGCCTTTAATGGCTGAGCTATCTCTCTATCCCAGCCTATTAGCAATTTGATTATAGTAATAAGAAAAGTAACTAACACAGTATGTTATATCAAAGGGGAAACTGAGGCTCAGGAAGTTAAGCTGCCCAAGTGGACCCAGTTAGACAGTGTTTAGGGCCAACACGATCAGGACATATCTCAGTGAGAAATCTCTGAGCCTCTTGGGTACAACAGCCCCCATCACATACACAATAGCAATAGTACATACACAACAATTGTCTCTCCTATTGGGCAAATATCCCTTAGTGATATTTGTATACAATTCTTATTTAAACTAATAAGCAATATTGGTAAAATTTGACTATGTGTAAATATTGGTCCCTGTTTGGCTAAGTAATATGTGCTTTTTCAAAGACTTTCTTACCCATTTTTTGGAACCAGAGTTAATAGTTACTTTGATTTAGTGTGGTTTATTTTCTTTGGGTCTATTGTTATCTACCCAGTATGCCTACTTTCTGGTATGTGCCTGCCATATGTTCTTTACTTGCCCATAGTTATCGCTGTCAGTTTTATTTATTTGTCACTGGAAACTGGCCTCCTCCACCATCACTCCTGCCTTTTCCTTCTGCATGGATCACTTCAGCAGCCCAGCGCCAAATGCTATGCTGACTGGGACCTCCCTTCACTGAAACTGCACTCATGAGTTTGATCTTTTGTCTCTTGGAACCTGGATCCCCTTCTATTCAATCATTTCATTAAGTGTGTCCCCAGCCCTTTCCCATGAAAGGACATGTAGAATGACATTTTCATGAATGTCTACCATTATGGTTTTTAGTCTTGGCAAGTCAGATGCTCTTTTCATTTTTCTCTTGGAATTGATGGAGAATATATTTCTCTGTTGGAAACATGCTGTGGATTGGCCCATCCAGCAGCCGTTTCATTCTCCTTTTTTCTATTCTTTCCTGTAATTTAGGGTCTGGGAAATTAAACATGCATTTCACAAGCTTCTAGACATGGTGCAGTAGCTGGTGCCAGATATCTCTCATGCTGAAAAGAAATATAAAACAAGAAAAAAAATACACGTGGTAACTTCTTTCAGGCGATGGGCAATGAATATCTGTGGTTCCTAAGAGGAGTCTCGTTGAAGCGAGTCTCCTGAGCATCAGTTTTATGCTGACAACAACCTCCTGACCACAGCAGAGAGCTGGAGTCCAAACTGAGCCCATGGCCTGGGTGAGCTGAGGAGACAGGAGAGCTCGGGGCTAGGAACAGATGGAATCCCTAGGCCTAGGCATTGCAGAAGAGGAACCTATGCAGAAAGGGGTTTTTGTAAGTTGACAAGGGAACCCCAGAGATTCTGTAGCTGAGGGCTAGCTGTATTTGTCTAGAGCAGGTGTGTTGTTGGGGGTGGGCTTATGGGTGTTATATCAAGCTTCCCCTTGGCCCTGTTTGGCACACTCTCCTGCTGCTATTGTCCATCTGACGTTGGCCAGGAGGTGATGTCCACCCTTTGCTCAGGCCATTGGTTTCCTTGACATGATGGAGCTTCCCCTTGAGTCTATAAGCCAAAATAAACTCTTTTCTCCCACAAGCTTTTTTTTGGTTGGGTACTTTGTGACAGCAATGATAAGTTGACTGCAACATTACACATGCAAAACAATGCAGGCCAATGTTAAAAAACTTGGCTACCCAACAAATTGGATGACCCTATTGCTGAAGATGCCACAGCCTATGGTCACAGGACATTGAGAGAGAATTCTGGAACTGAGATGGGCACCAGCTTATGGTGCTCATGATACTGGAAAGTTCTATGCAAGCTGTTGGGGGGAAAAAGTGAGCAATTATGTGAATAAGCCGCGGATCATGCAAGATACCAACCAGCCAGCAAAGCAATATGTAGGTACACACTGGTGCAATAGTATCACACAGGCTATGCGGTAATCAACTGCTCTCTGATTGAATATGAGGACTGCTCAGTGGGAGAGAATTCATGCTTGGTACTGAGAACCAAGTCAGAAGCCAGTGGTTTGGAAGTTGTTGAGTCTAGAGGGAAGCTTCCACTCTTTGGGGTTAAAAGGAGAGGTTTATCTGTCAAAAAGTCTTCTAAATGTCTGTTTATCTTTTTAATCCATGATGCTCTCACTTTTGGCAAGAGACTCTGCTTTGTACAGATGGCAGTGAATACAGGGGAGAGCCAAGACCCATCAGAATAACAATAAAAGAAAGCTGACTTCCTAGCATGAGATATCTCCATCATATCTGCTAGGTCCCAGAAACATGGCAGAGACTGAGGCAGATTAAATATGAGTGTTGTTTCTCACTGCTAGCCTGAGAACCTCTTCCAGGGACAAGGCAGTAGACATCGAGGAGACTCAAAAGTCATCAAAATAGAAAATCAGAGGCTGATGAGAACTCAACAGGAAAAGAGACTTATAACATGTCCTCCAAGGTTTAGAGAAAATTGTGGAAGAAGGGTGCAGAAAGAATGTAAGAGTCACAGGGTGGGAAGGTATACTCTGAGGCATTGGCCCTTCCTCCATAGAGACAGACTGATACATTCATGACCCTACAGTGATTACTGATAACCCCACTGAGAGGACTCTCAGTTGAATAGGGGCAAGGAAGGAGCACACATGAGTATAACTTGGTCCTTCCCCTTTTGCCTCCCATTCTCACTCCTGAGGCTTCCCCTTCTGCTTCTTGCTCCTGCTCCTCAGCCTTCTACTTCTCATTCCCTCTTTCTTAAAATTGATCTGGTTTATTTTTTTTAAAAAAAGAATAAGTAAATAAACTAGATAAGGGGATTGGATTGAAAGTTGAGGTCTACCTGTACATCGAGTTCAAGGCCGGCCAGCTTAGGGAGACCATACTAGAAAGCAAAGAGAAGGATGGAAAGTAACTTAGAGGCAGAATGTCCCCAATACCACCAAAAGAGTAAATAAGTAGTTAAGGCAGGAAGATTGCCCAATCTTAAGTGAACTTCTGTTGCTTTAACCTTGTCCACATGTGAGGTGATGTGTGCCCCCCCCCACAAAAACAAACAAACAAACAAAAAAACAAACAACAAAAAAAATTGGCTCTGGTGGTCAACTGAGAAGAGCTACACACTGAGCCCGGCCTGAGCACTGGGCTGGCTCAATCAGAACCATGGTGAGAGGATTCTCCATTCACAGGGGGTTTGTGAGGCAGACCTGAAGAAGACAACAGGAACCAGCTGGCAGCTTCAGAAGGAGGAGATACCAGGGACCAGTCACCCGCATCAAGAACCTCTGGAGAACCAGGGACCTCAAGGGACATAGCCAATCTGAGCAGCAGATCCACTGACCCAACCAGACTAGCCGAGCGCAACAAAGAGGGAATCAGCATAGGTGAGATGGAAGCCATCCCAAAGGCTAACAGGGCCTTCTTACACCGGGGTGATACCTAGCCCAAGGCCAGGTATACAGGCTGTGCTGAAAGTGGCCTCAGCTCAAAACCCAAGTTGGATAGTGAAAGACCCACGAGCTAGAAGCTGTCAGCTGATGTGGTAACAGTTATTAAATAGCCTGAATTTAATCATGCAATGAAAATCAGATGGATCCTTATGTTTATACTAGAAGACAGCATGAAATCTTCAAAATTTCAGTATCTTAAAAAATAAAAAAATAAAACAGATGAGCTTTACTTTAGATCATAGGATACTAAAGAGAGATGACAACCAAATGCAATGCATATGCCTTAATTCTTTCATTATGGCTCAAATACAACTCATGCATATATACATATGCATATACCAAGACTTACTTGGAATTTGATTTAAATAAGGACATGCATTAGATAACATTGTCTCAAAATAATTATTGAGTATAACCTTTTTGTGGTGGTGATGTAGGAAAGTGCCTTAATTTTCAAGAGATAAATATTGTAGATATTAGCTGCCTTATGCAATGATGATTAAAACTCACTTTCAGATATTTATGAAAGGGGCTGAGGAGGTGACTTGCTAGGTCCTATGTACTATTCCAGTACTAAAAAAAAAGCTTAAAAATTAAAATATTTTAGCAAAATGAATAATAAAAGTAAAATTTCAACCATTGCTGAGCATGTCCCCCTCAGATTCCCTCCTCAGGAAAGGATTTACAGGGAATGTCATCAGCTGACAGCTTCTAGCTAGTGGGTCCTTCATCATCCAACTCAGATTTTGAGCCAAGGCCACTTTTTTTCTCCAATGCCACCTACCCAGTGACTGATGTCAGCTGTCCAGTGGGAAATCTTTGCTCTGGAGCTCTCTGTCAGCCTGGCTGGGACATCGCTGTATTGTCATCATAGGCTTGAGGGAATCTCTTCCTGTTTGATGCTTCAACTCAGCCTCAATCCCATCATTAGCTCCAGTGATGGTTAGGTTTTGTTGTCAACTTGATCTTTTTAATTACCTTGGGTGGGTCTCTGAGAATGTTTACAGAAAGGTAGCCTCTCAGTAGGGGGCAGGATGTAAGGAAGCTCAGGAAAGGCAGAAATTAACATCCTTCCTGTGTGGGCAGTGCAGGAAGGAAATTCCAGAGACTCAGGAAGCCTTAAATCTGGGATAAAGTTGCAAGACCTCTGATAGGGTTGCAAGACCTCACCCTAAGATTATATAAAGGGTAAAAAGTTCTTTCCTTGGCCCTCCTGCCTGTTTGCTATTGTGTGTGTATGTGTGTGTGGGGGGAAATCTCTCTGTTTGGACCTGTGAAAGGAGGGCAGCCTCTTTCGCTGATTTGGAACATCTCTTGGATCTGTAGCTTCAATAAATCCTTTCCTCCCATAAACTATACCTGGTTTTGAGATTCATCTGAGTGGCGTGTGGCTGACTTTGACACTTGGCTTGCAACATTTTTTTCAGATGGCTCATTACTTCAAAGGCATTAATTTGTATTTGAATTCATAGTTGTACATCTTTACAATCTCCATAAATATGCAAAATATCATTGTCTCCTCTCACCACTCTCCTCTGCCCCTTCTTTCCTATCCCCCCTCCACTGAGCCCCTTCTTTCCTAATAGTTCCTGATCCATTTTGATGTAATCATTTTTTTCCTCCCATTATGCAGGCCTTGGGTAGGTAGCGGCAGCCAGTGTGAGGTCATGAGTGCCACATTCACTTTGTGCCAGGAATCCAGTATTACCAAGCGCTCCTTCATTCCTTTGGCTCTTACATTCTTTCTGCCACCTCTTTCTCAATGGTCCTTGAGCCTTGGTGTGTATGATAGAGATGTCTCTTCTATAGTGCTGAACACTCCACTGTCTCATCTTCTTAGCGCTTTGATGAGTTTTGAGTTTCCCCAGTGGTCACCACCCTCTGAAAAGAGAAGTTTCTTTAACCAGAAGTCGAAATAGCATTAGTATCTTGGCATAAAATTAGTATTTAGAAGGCAATTTAGTTGTCATAGTAAATCCATTTAGCCCAATAAATGGCATTAGTTTGCCTAAGGCTTATGACCTCCTCAGTCATAGACTTTTGCTTAGCTTTTCAGTTCCAGGCATGAATTCCCTCCCATGGAGCAGGCCTCAAATCCAGTACTTACCTTTTAGAATGAGAGCAAAGTGGGTTAACAAGTCTGAAATACCAAGTACAGGAGTTGTCAACCAGAGATCATGACTCAAATTCTTGTCACCATTTTTAGGCATATTGTTGTTTCTTAGTAGAAATGACCTTCAGCGTCATTATTCAGGGGAATCAACTTGGCTGCTGATATTCTGAGAGTGTGAGGCAGGGGTGGGGCAGGTGTTCTCATCAGATTCTCTTGATGGCATTTTGATCCCATCTCTCCCTGTCCCTCTGTCTGGTGTCCTGCATCTGAGCACTTTTATATCCCATTTGTCTGGACCACAGCCCTGACCTTGCTGGGCTGTTTGGGGTCAGGTGGATACTTCACTTTTCTGCATGGATTCACAATAATAGCCACTCTCTGATCAGGCTCAGTGTACCTGCTGCCTCCCATATACTGGAGCTTTACACCAGGTGCCTTTTTGGGGGTGGGGAGCAGTTTGGCTCATGTATTTTGTGTGTGTGTGTGTGTGTGTGTGTGTGTGTGTGTGTGTGTGTGCATGCATGTGCACACATTTGTGTATACATGTTAAAATATGTGTGTGATGGTGCTTGTGATGGAGGCCAGAGATCAACGTTGATGGTATTTCTCAGTCACTCTTATTTTTAAAAAACATTTTATTTGTTTATGTATTTGAGAGTTTCAGAGGAAGAGGTAGACAGAGAGAGAGAGAAAGAGAGAGAGAGAGAGAATGGGGAATAGGGGCACCAGGGCTTCTTGCCATAGCAGACAAACTTTAAATGCATGTGCCACCAATGCATCTGGTGTTATGTGGGAACTGGGAAATTGAATCCAGACTGTCAGGTTCTACAAGGAAGCACCTTTAACTGCTGAGCCATCTCTCCAGCCCTGTCTTATTTTTTTGAGTGAAGGTCTCGCGCTCACTGATTCTGTGAGACTAGCTGGCCAGTAAGCCTCAGGGATTCCCTGTCTCTGCCTCTGCAGTGCTGGGATTCCAGATGAGCACTGGCTTTTACATGGGTGCTTGGGATCCAAACTCAGGGGCTCATGTTTGTGTGTAAGTACTTTACCCAGAGTCATCTCTTCAGCCCCATTTCTGCTTTTGATCTCACTTTCTCTTTTGTAATGTGAAGGTCATAATTTTATTCTATAGGAATCCTGAAAGAACGCCGTGAGGTAGCACCTGTAAGCATTCTG
Source organism: Zapus hudsonius (assembly GCA_004024765.1). Lineage (NCBI taxonomy): Eukaryota > Metazoa > Chordata > Mammalia > Rodentia > Dipodidae > Zapus > Zapus hudsonius. Next base: position 6,764 of record PVHP010012149.1, read on the forward strand.
GCATGGTGCTCAGTTATCACCATTGATCATAAAGTGTCCACTCCCTTCCTTCTCTCCCACCTTCCCTCTTTCTCTTTTTTCTTTCTCCTCTCATTTCTCCTATCCAGCCTATCCAGCATTAAGTATTCATATATTTCATCCACCTCAGGCTGCTTTTGAGACCACAGTTTGTAATTACTGTAGCGTGATGTATAATATCAGTGGAAAATTTATTTCCTCTCCTATTTCTTATAGGTGCTGCTGATGCAGAATGAACACCTCAGCTCAGTCAGAAGCAAACAAATGAAATGGAAAATCCACCTGTAATAGGCCTGGATCATGAGGCATGTGCTTTTTTAAATAAAATGCTCTCTTACTCTTAAATTATGCATCCAATCTGAGGCTTGTCTGGGAAGATGACAGTCCACCTCTTTCCAGGATGCATGTTTCCTCCGGAGCAGGCCTGGTCCCTAGCTGACAGGATAATTCATGGCACCAAGCCCTGCTCTTAGTCTAGGGTCTCCCTCCATCCAGGGTTCTGGAAGTGGCAGGAAACTTGGAGAGGATGTTGTGTGACCTGTCGTATGGGAGAAAACCAGGATCCTGAGACCAGAGTTGATGTCTTCGTGGCAAAGGCAGCTAGGGGCTGAGCCTGGGCCAGATCCTTGGTCCACCTTACCCTTGTTTCTTTCAGTTTCAAGAAATGGCCCAGTCCTGTCCCCTCCCTTCTGGCTCCACCTGCACCTGCCCTTAGCTCCTAAGTAGCAGGTTTCGATGCTGCTTCTGTTTTTCATTCATTCACTCAAAAAATACTTACAGTGCTGGAATGTCCCTGGCACTGGAGGCACAGGTGAGCGTGACTCTGGTTCTGTCCTCTCACTCCTCACAGGGGATGGGGAGACTGACCTGGATTAGGGCTCCTCTATTCTACACTGGTGGAGGAACACAGGACACCTGAGGTCACTGGAGGAAGACATAACCTCTGTCTGCCTGGGGAAGAAGCCTTCCAAGGTGTGGCTAGAATTAAGTCTTTGATTTTTTAATTTACCAAATACAAATTTATTTCTGGGCTCCTCTTTTCTTTTCCTTTGATCTTTAGGCCTGTCTCATTCTTCCCCATTGTTTTGATTATTGTAGCTTTATCGTGAGTTTTAAAATAGAGACCTTTAAGGCATGAACATGTAATTTGATTGTATTCCTAACCCATTACCTTTTGGGTTCCCCATTCCACACTACATTCCACCGAGGACCCTCTCCTTTTCAAGTAGCCCTTCCTTTGTTTTGATGTCTCATTCCTTTTGTCTTCCTCTCCTCTCCATGTCCAAAAGTTGATAGGCTCAGAACAGTGCAGGGATTGTGGGGGGTGGGGATAACCAGCAACCACTGTGGGGTCACAAATGCACCAGTTGGCTCATGGCGAAAGCCAGTAGAACTTAGTTTTGAGGTGAGGAGAGAATAGGCGGTGTCTGTTACATATAGGCGGAGAACTTGACCAAGATGATAGTTTTGGATTCAAACTCAAGTCTCAGTGGGTGGGTCCCAAGATCAATCTCTCTCTTCTTGGTCACCTGGCCTCTGGGCTGCAGGACATGCTGGTGTGGGGTGATGGTCCTCCCCAGAGCAGGACAGGGAACATCACAATCCCAAAGCCCATCACCTTTGGGAGTGCCAGACTTCAAACAGATTCACCCTCTCAACTGCGTCGTCATGAGATTGGTTATGGGGGGAGGGTTCATCCAGGGGCTAAGGGCCAGCAGCTCTCCTCTGGATGTCCAGTTTCTTCCAGGAGACCATTTCAGGCTGGTGACCAGGGACATGGCATTTGGAAGTACTCTGTAGGAAGCATGCCTCCAGAGCTGGCAGAGTGTCTCCCCCCTTACCCAGGGTCCCCTCCCAGCAATTATTATTATTATATTATTATTGCTGGTTTTTTGAGGTATGGTCTAGCTATAGCTCAGGCTGATCTAGAAATCACTATGTAATCATGTAATCTCAGGCTGGAACTCACAGCAGTCCCTCTACCTCTGCCTCCCAAGGATTGGAAGATGCTAGGATTAAAGGCTTGTACCACCACACCTGGGAAGAGGGAGAGGGAGAGGGGGAGAGAGAGAGAGAGAGAGAGAGAGAGAGAGAGAGAGAGAGAGAGAGAGAGAGAGAGAGAGAGAGAGAGAGAGAGAGAGAATGGGTGCACCAGGTCCTCCAGCCACTGCAAACAAACTCCAGATGCATGCTCCATTTTGTGCATCTGGGCTTACATGAGTACTGGGGAATTGAACTTGGGTTGTTAGGCTCTGCTGGCAAGCACCTTAACTGCTGAGCCATATCTCCAGCCCCCCTCCTAGCAATTAAACACAGGAAAGCTACAGCCTTTCCCTTGCACTTGCCTTGGGCCAGGTGACACGGCAGACCTCCTTCATGTTCTAGGCCTGCACATGCTGAATTCTCATAACATTCATACCCAGCTCTAAACTAAGGGTTTAAGAAACCTTCCAAGGCCACACAGAAAGTGAAATCTAAATGCAAATGCACGTTCACTCAGACCCCTGTGGCATGGACTGTGCTGGGAAAGAGGTGACATTCACTCTGGTGACTTCCAATCCTTTCATCGGTGTTATACACAGCCTCAAAGTCAAGAAAACAAACTCCGTGAACAAAGATGACCCGGGGTTTCCCAGGGATCAGTGTAAAATCCCATGTTCAGGCTCAAACACATACACACACAAAACCACTGGCTTAAAAATAGATGGGAATGAACTGGTTCAGAGACAGATCATGAGTCCAGTATCTGAGGTTTTATTTGACCACGTGATGATGTGACCCAGATCCTCAAAACCTGGCTAGCAGCAGTTGGTGGAGGGTTGCAGACGCTGCATTATGCAGTCCTCTGTGCAGTCCCATCTGTGGATGCTGCAGCTCTAGGGGTATCTGGTGATGGAACAGGCTGCTGCGGAGCAATGAGGACCCTGTCACTGAGGAATGAAGAATGAACGCTGAATTATCCCATCTTCTGTTGCCATAGTCCCCAAGGCTGGGAGAGAAGAGTTGGCAGGTGAAGTTGGTTGCAATCATGGTCAGGGAAATGCAAGATGCAGAAAAGACAGTAGAGAAAGGCCACCCAGGCAGATGACAGAGGAGAGTGGAGGGAAAGGCACCTGGGATGGGGCCATCACAATGTTACTCTTCTGTTGGGGAGGTCGCAGACCCCTAGCCCCCTGTGGGTAGCCCAAGTCTCGCTGGCCAGCAGGAGAAAAGGCTCGATCGGGGAGAGGCAAGGCATACAGCCAGACAGACACACGCAACCGGGAGAAAGGTCAGGCAAATCTCATCTCACTCCAGCACCCAAAACCCTTTTATAACTCGAGACTGCATTGTTCAGCCTATTTCTCTCAAGCAGTAAGATTCAAACCTTTTGGCGGGAGCCAATCAGCAAAGTACAGCAGAGCAAAGTATCAACAAACAGGATCAAGGCTTATCAGCTTCTACTTCTGCCTCCTGGGATTAAAGGCGTGTGCCACCATGCCTGGCTTTATTCCATATTCTAAAACTTAGCTTAATGTTACTCAGTTAGGCTGGGGCCCAACATTGTTCAGGGTGCTCTCTGAAGCCCAGGAACCCAGGAGAGTGAAGAGGGCAGTGAGGAACACAGGATGGGCTGGGCAGGAACGAGTTCTGAGCAGTGGACAGGACACAAAGGGCTTTGCCCACCCGGCAGTACTGTCCCAAGTCAGAGGAAAGCTCCTTCCTGGCAGGTATGCTAATCAGATCTCATCCTGCTCAGAAGCATCATCCAGAAGGATGACACTGGATTAGAGGACCACAGGGGAGTGAAGGTCCAGTCTGGTGTGCTGCTGGCCCACCTTCAGAGAGGGACCTTCTACCTTCCTACCACCAAGAAGATGGAGCCCCGCCCACCTGTGTGCCCAGGGTTCCTCATAGTGTCCCCAGATAGCTGTTTACCCTCTTTCTTCTTGGAGACAGCCACCTCTTTCCTTGTCTGGAGAGCTTCTGACTCACAGGGTGATGTCTGTGACATGATGTCTGGAGCAGATAGGAACCTCTGTGTGTTTGCTCTTTGACCGAAGTGAAGCAAAGAGCAGATGTAAACAGACCCGATGAACATTTTCTGCTGAAAACATTTGGTACCTGTGGGCACCTCCAGGATGGCCACATGCCAGGACATGTCATACAGCTCTTGATTCAGACCTTGGACTTTGTGGGAGCTCCATCCGGGGCTTTCTATTATGGAATGTCATGATGGATAATCAATGTATGAATGAGAGAGGGATAAGATATCAATGAATGTGGCACTCTTTCCTCCCCATTCTAGTCTTCTACGCCAGGACTTACCTCCTCCATCCATCCAGTGTCATCTCTGCACGTAGCTCTCCCATCCTGGCATTCCATCTATATAGCTCAGGCTGTGCACAACATAAGCTCACTAGCTCTAAAGAGGCACTGTTCACTTTGCAGGCATTCGATGCCTGATATGAGAATATAGACAGGTTTGGAGATATGGGTCTCACAAGTGAATCTCGGGCAATCCAGGGGAGTGGCAATGGGGGTAAAGCCTGGTATTCACTTTGGCCACAACTATGCTGTGGGCTTCTGAGGTCACTGATTTTACCCACATACTGGTTCTGTCAGAAGGAATCTCACCCTTGCCTAGCACTGGGTAGACAGGGCGTGTTTATCACAGAAGCAGTGGGAGATGTTGGGGCAGATATGATGTGTGTGTGTGTGTGTGTGTGTGTGTGTGTGTGTGTGTGTGTGTTGCAGCTGAGTTTAAACAGACCCTTGCAGACAGGCTGAGGCCAAGCAGCAGCCTTTGCTCTGAGTTCTCCTGCTGAAAGCCCTGAGGTTCTCTGCCCTGGAGCTTTCCATTTACCTCCTATAGTCAGTTGAGGTCACCATTGGGTTAGCCAGGTAGCCAGAGGGGATGTCTCCTCACATTCTTCCCATGCCCTGGGTTTGCACCATCATTTGCTAACTTTGTCAACTGTCTTTAAGAAAGAGTGTAAGAGCCAGAGAATGGGGAGGAGTGCTGTGGAACACCATCTAGGGGACATGCCATGACATTCACGAATCCACAAGCAGCTGTTGTTACCTGCACAAGACCGGACCCCCAACATTCCATCATAAATAAATGGCAGAGTGGCTCATGTGGCTTCACCCCTCCATGAGGAATTCTTCACAGTTAATGGTTGCTCTGGGACAGTAAGTGTTTTGATTCAGTGGTGTGGCCACTGATATGTATGCATGATTGCAAGCGCTCCTAGTTAAATTCAGTGGGTTACAAACAGAGGCATGAAAGTTCAAGGGGCTGGGGTAGTTATAAAGAAGAGCTTCAGTAGGAATGGGAGGGAGAGAAGAGGTTACTGAGAATGAATGTGATGAAAACACCTTATTTACATATCTGAAAATGTCAATTAACTACAAAAAGAAGGGGATGTCTTTAGAAAATGCTTTGCAGATGTCTGGCAACCATCAGTGTGGGTGGCCATTGGTCTCAGGGAGCAGTGAGGATGCCAGTCCTCTCTGAAGCCTTATGTGGAGTCAAGGTGGACTGTGCTGAGGGCCTGGATAGGCGGCACACTGCAAGGTTAATCACCCCAGTCCTCTGCAGACACCCCAGGTCCTGGGCACCTGGGCAGGTGGCACACTGCAGGGTTAATCACTTTCATCCTCTGAAGACACAGCAGACCCTGGAGAGACCACACAATAAGTCAGTGGTGAAGGAATTCCACACATCAGTGGGGAGGCGAGGCAGCCTCGACCAAGCCTTGACCTTGATCAGTGGCCAGAATGCAGGCAAGTAAACCAGAACCAACTGCACATGCATGCCGGTGCTATTCTGGGCTCAAGTCCTGAGCTGGAGCCCTGGAGTCAGGAAGGACAGTGTTTCTAGCTGAGCAAATCAAGACTAGGGGACTGGGTGTCACATGTCTAGAGTCGCTCAGCAAACATGACACACGGTCAGATTCTGGAAGGGACTTTCCAGGTCTGGCTGCTGATGTATCAGGAAAGAGGGGGGGCCTCAGGCTCTCTGCAGGGTCTTGGAGTGCACCTGACCTTCTGTGGTGCAAGGTTTTAGAGTGGCTCCTGTCCCAACTACCTGCAGCTCAAGATAAGGGCCTGGGAAGAGATGGCTGAGCTAGAGACTGGAAGACACATTGATTAAAAAGTGTCACTTTGTCCTCAGTCCAGTCACTGGGACCTGGGTCATCACCTCCTGACGTAGAGGTTGTCAGGAAGCATAAATGGGAGATGGGGAAGCCAGTCAGTCAGGGATCCAAGGCTGAGCTGGTATTACCTGCAGAGCTGTGACCTCACTGGGATCTTGGCAAGACACTGCTCCCAACCTCAAAGACAAGATTCCAAAGAATCCTCTCAGCTTGGAAGTCCAGAGTCAGCTCGTCCGCTCTCTCACGGGTTTTCTGAGAAGTCCTTTACATCTATCGTGGCTGCTCACAGGCTCCGTGTGGGCCCAGCCTGCTCAGAGCGCCACCTCAGTGCTGACGAAGACTAGAGTGCTGTTAGAATGTGTGGGTGCCACCAGTCTCTGTTGGGGAGACTGAACTCTGAAACACAGGAAGATAGATTTCTTTGCAGACAGGGACACCTCCCGTGAGTGTGTCGGCCCCAGGAGGCTGTTATCTGCTAAGGAGAGAAGAATCTTGCACGCACCAGGTTATGAGTCTTTCTTCGGTGATTTCTGTAGTGCAGGCCTGACTTCCTCGAGGCTACTCAGTTGGTGACAAATGACTCAGGTTGGAGATGAGATGGGAGAATTCCCGCAGCTAGGGAGATGGGATGCAGGGGAGCGTGCTGTTGTAACAGTGTGGAGGCGCATCTGCATATCCAGGTTTTGCTTTATACATATGTGCATACATACATATATACATACATGTATACGTACATAGGCAACTTCAGGAAGGATGCAAGAAACAGAAAGACCACTGATCCAAGAAGCGGGACATTTCCACTTGGCTCTGCAACAGGCAGCTCTCTGCCCTCTCGGTATCCTCTCCAAACACACAGAGCTATAAAGCCCAACTTCTTGGCTGTGGTCCTCCAGGTCCAAGGTGACTGCTGAGGCATAGGAGCCTCCTTCGGGGTGGAGCCACTGCTCCTCTGTGCTAGCAGCTGTGGTCCTTCAGAAATGAAGAAAGTTCCCTCGAGCAGAGCCAGACCTCTTTGGAGACCATCCAGGTGACAGGTGCAGAGCCAGCCCAGCTAGAAAGCTCCAGAAGGTCAGCAGAGGCCACCCTATGACCACACTGCAGAAGAGTTTTGTCCTGAGTTTTCTGCTCACCTCCACCTGCATTCAAGCTGCCTGTCTTGAAAGAATCCCTCAACATCTGCCTCTGTAAGAATTCAGACCAGGGGTCCAGCAACCTGCTCTGTGGCCACTCTCCTGCCTTCTCGGTCCCTCTGCACCAGCTGCACAGCGTCTCTGTTCTCTGTTAAACTCCCCAGTGTGGCCTAGCCTCAGGGCCTTTGCACATCCCTCCTTGGTCGGTGGCTTGTTATCCTTTGCATCTCAGTGAAACTGTCACCTCCTCAGTCAGTCCTCCCCAACCACCGCACCCAGAGCACCTCCTTCAGTGACTCGGAGCACATTGCCAACTTCATTTTCTTCAGACTCCTTTCATGAGGTTCATTAGGGATTCAGTCATTCATTTCATGTCTCCCACTCCATTGGAAGAGAAGCTCTCCGGTGGCAGGGGCCACAGCAGATTAGTAGATACTGCTCCATCTCCAGAGACAGCAAGGTAAGCTCTCGATGGGTGCGTGTCCACTGAACACCGCCATGATGCCATCAGAACTTGATCCTAGAACGGGAGATTCCCTGAACATGGATGGGGTATTAGTTCCCTGTGGCTGCTGTAACAAATGGACATATACTGGGTACTTTCTTTTTTTATAATTATTAATTAATTAATTAACTTATTTATTTATGAGAGACAGACACAGAAGCAGAGAGTATGGCCCACCAGTGGGAATGCCACTGCGTACTAATTCCAATTGCATACACCATGTTGTTCATCTGACTTTACATGGGTGCTGGGGAATTGAACCCAGGCCAGCAGGCTTTGCAAGCACGTGCCTTTAACCACTGAGCTATCTCACCAGGCTTCACTAAGTACTTTCAAAGGAACACTTGCCTCTCAGTTCTGTGAACAGAAGTCTAAAATCAAGACGTCAGCAGGGCTGTACTCACTGTGGACTCTCCCCAAGGCTCTTTTAGCATCTGTTAGCTCTGGGACTTCCTTGACTTCTAAGTCCACACTGTTCCAAACCTCCAATCACATTGCTACATTGACCAAGCTCACTGTCATCCCATGGGACCACTGACTGGCACAGTGGTCTGTGGCGTGGAGGACATGAAGGGCAGGTCTTCCCACATTTTCATCAAACCTCAGTTTCCTATTCCTTTTCTCATCGTCCTTACAAAGCATTATTAATTAATACACTTATGATACTTAGTATTTGGTGCCACTAATGAACTCCAGTCTGTGAAATGCCTCCTGCATGCCAGGTCTGATGATAGCCCCTGTATCGCACCATCTCATTTATCCTCACAACATTCCAGGAAGACAGGTATTGTTACATTTTATGGGAACTGATCCCAAGGTTGAGAGATGAATTGATGTCCCAAAACACCCACATTCTGGTTAGAAATCAGCAGAGTTGGGACAACACCTATAATTCTCCTTGGTCTAACGGTCCTGTGTGGAGCCTGGCAGATAGAAGCATCTGCTTTGGATTTGTACCAGTTCTTGGATAATTCCAGTGGTAAAAAAAGAAACAACATTGACCTTGGTATCAAGGACCTGGAATTCAGTCTGAGTCTTCCTATCATGGTGGTGAGGGTCCAGCCTTGTCAAGGTTTTGAGTGACAGTCTTCTCTCTGAGAGTTAGTTTTTGTTTTGTCTTGTTTTTAATTTTTTAAAGGAAAAATAGTACAGAACCTTTAGGTAATTAATTACCAAAGGAAATAACAAATGTATTTTCCAGAAATAACAGGTGCCCATAATCCACCGTTCATCCATCCATCCATCCATCCATCCATCCATCCATCCATCCTTCCTTCCTTCACTCACCCCCTGTGTCAGCTTCCAGGTCTGTGAAAGGAAGCAGCAACTGGGGCTGGATAGAGAGGAATGCAGACCTCACTACTTACCATCTGGGAAATGTGGGCAGTGCAGCTAACCTCTGCCCGTCTCATTTTCCATTTCACAACAAAAGCATGTCTCTTCTGAAAGCCGCATATTAATTGCTTTGTGTATATTAAGTCATCAAATCTTTCCAACAGCCTTTGAGGTTGGTTTATTATACTGCACGTTATTACCTGTTTATTATACACGATGAATGAGGATCTGACAGGTTAAAAGTGGCTATGGTACAAATGTTTCTGCGTCAAGATGTGACATCTTGTGGATAGATGCCTAGTGGAGGGATAGCTGGGTCCATTGGTAGTTCTATGTCCATTCTATCTAGAAGTCTCCACACTGCTTTCCATAGCAGTTGAACAAGTTTGCAATCCCACCAGCAGTGAATGAGGGTTTCTTTTTCCCCACATCCTCGCCAGCAATGATTATTGTTGGTTTTCTTTATGATTGTCATTCTGACCAGAATTAGGTGGTATCTCATTATGGTTTTGATTTGCATTTCCCTGATGCTTAGGGATGCTGAGCACTTTCTCAGGTGAGAAAAGGCCATTTGTGTTTCCTCCTCTGTGAATTGTCTATTGAGATCAGTGTCCCATTTTGTGAGGGGGCAGTTTGGGTTTTTGTTATTATTTTTTTTAGTTCTCTGTAGGTTCTGGAAATTAGACCTCTGTCTGAGTTGTAGCTGGCGAAAATCATCTCCCAGTTTGAAGAAGGTCTATTGATTCTGAGAACAGTGTTTTTATCTGTACAGAAGCTTTTGAGCCTGATCAGGTCCCATTGGTTAAGTGACTGTTGCACTTCTTGGACTACTGGAGATTTGCTCAGGAAGTTATTCCCTACTACTATCTCATGTAGGGTTCCTCCTACTTTTTCTTCCAGGATGTTTAGGGTTGTATGGTTAATATTGAGGTCTCTGATCCATTTGGAGTTGATCTTTGTGCATGGTGAAAGGAGTGGGTCTATTTTCATTTTTTACACGTGTTTATCCAATTTGTCCAGCACCATTTGTTGAAGATGCTATCTTTGTCCCAGCCTATATTGTTGGCACCCTTGTTGAAGACTAAGAAGCTGAAGTTACTTGCTTTAAAGGCTGGGTCTTCAATTCTATTCCACTGGTCAGACTGTCTGTTTTTCTGCCAATACCATGCTGTTTTAGTTACTATGGCTTTGTAGTATGTTTTAAAGTCAGGTATGGTGATACCTCCTGCATAATTTTTTTTTTTGCTCAGAATAGTTTTAGCTATTTGAGGTCTCTTACCCTTCCAAATAAATTTTGAGATTATTTTTTCAATGTCTGTGAAGAAGGTTGGGATTTTTATTGGCATTGCGTTGAATCTGTAGATTGCTTTTGGCAGGATTGCCATTTTTAATATATTGATTCTCCCTATCCATGAGCATGGAATGTCTTTCCATTTTGTCACATCCTCCTCTATTTCCCTCTTGAGTGTTTCTATATTTTCCTTATATAAGTCTTTCACTGCTTCTGTTAGTGATATTCCCAGGCATCTGATTTTATTTGAGGATATAGAGAACGGGACAGTTTCTCTGATGTCTTTTTCAGAATGTTTGTCTTCTGTATATATAGCAGCTCAATTCATAGTAGCCAAGAATTGGAATCAACCCAAATGCCCATCCATGGAGGAATGGACAGCGAAACTGTGGTATATTTACACGATGGAATTTTACTCAGCTGAAAGGAAAAATGACATATTGAAATTTAGGAAAAAATGGTCTGACTTCGAGCAGATCTTACTAAGTGAACACTCAAAAGAACAGAGAATTGAATGCCACATATTCTCCCTCATATGCTGTCCTTAACCAGGATAACCATAAACTCTATGCAGACTAATAGAAAGAAGTGAGAGGTTATGAATGAGGGGTAAGGGATAGGGGAGGGGAATGGCTTAAGCATGAGGCGTCGACTGGCAAGAGGGGCCATGAGTAGTAGGGGAGAGAGTCTAAGCCTGTGAATAATTGATCAGTCTGACAAGCCCTGGTCCCAGCCACCAGTTCCTTCCCTCACTGAGCTGTTGACCAAAGTGACCCATGAGGTTCCAAAAACAAGACAGAATTCTGTCAAGCTCTTGAATGACCTCCCCAGGCCTGAAGCAAACCCCTGCTGCTGAAGAAACCACAGAAAGCCATCGATCAGCATCAAGAGACCCTTCAAGGTCCGGAATGGTATCCAGCCCCCAGATGGTAGTTAGTGCAGTGCTGGAAGGCATTGCACATGCTTCCAGGGGAAGCTGATCAACAACACTGGAGTAAACAGAGACCACTGACATGAAACACAGACTGTGGCCATGAGTAGGCTGATCACACCTCCTACTGGGAGAGAATAGCAAACCAAGAAAGGAGCACTAGTGCAATGGAGGAGCCTGGGCCTGGGGGAGACAATCAACAGCTTCTAAATTCTGCCAAATATTCTACTTAGGGGAAGCCCATGACTGGAACTGGGGAATCAGTGCGATATGCACCGGATCCCGTACTCTTGGGCTCCCAAGAAAAGATGCGCTATGGGACTGATTGACGGGGAGGCTACTAAAAATAGAATCTAGGTAATCCAGAATTGTGTATATTTGTTAACCTACACTGATCTCACTCTCCAATGGAGATTGTGTTTGTATTTTTCAAGATGCAGCGAGAGAGCTGGGGCCCATCTAACCCTACCAATTGACTGTAGGCCGATAGCTGAGATTCTGTCAAGAGAGGAGCCACCACAGTCATACCCTGGAGGATCCATAAGGAGCCCCACAGAGAATGAGGGATGAAAAGGGGACCCATAGCCACAGCCATTCAATCAACACAGGATAAGCCAGTGAGACAGAAACCAACGATTTTCGACACAAAGACCCCTAAGCTCAAAACCTTAAAGCAGCCTTAATACCCACCCACCATCACTCAGGGAACTGAGCGGAAGAGGGGCTGGAAAGATTATGAGAGCTATGGTGGGGGAGACTATCCAGAGGCATGGCACCCCTCAGTAACAACACACTTGGGCCAGGAGAACCGGGCTGAATACTAGGCTATCCATGGTCCCCTGCCACAAGGACTGATCCAGATGGCCGACGGAGGAGGATATCCAGCTGACTGGGGATGGGGAGGGGGGCATTGGGGAATTGGGGATATCAATTCATTGTAAAAAATTAATAATAATAATAATAATCATAATAATAATAAAGTGGCTATGGTGCCGGGGAATTGGCTTAGTGGTTATAAAGTCCTCACTGCATAGGCATGAGGACATGGCTCGCTAGCACCCATGTACAATGCCAGGAGTGGTGCATGTCTGCAATCTCAGCGCTTGGGAGGTATAGACAGGAGGCTCTCTGGATCTTGCTGGCTGCCAAGCAAATCTGTGCACTCTAGGTTAGTGCGAGATCCTGTCTCATAAAAGTAAGGTGGATGTTGTAGTTAACATTCTCTGTTGCTGCACAGAAAGAAGCCAGCCAAAAGTAACTTGTGAAGAAATGGTTTGGTTTTTTTTTGGGGGGGATTTTTTTTGGCTTACAGACTTTAAAGGGTCCATATTCTTCCTGCTGTCCCAATGCAGAACAGCTGGCCCAATCTCAGTGGTTGTCATCTCTCCAACAATTGCAGCTGAACGGGCAGCAGTTTTGGCCCAAAGATTTCACTTCTTTCTGTGCCATCTCCATCTGCTCCCACCAGTCCATTTCTGTGCAAAGCAACCCTGCAAAAGTTCTCAGGACATAGGCAGGGAGAATGCAGCAAGCCTCTCACATGAACTGCTTCTGGTCCAGTCCTGACAAAATTTTTTTCACCCTTCATAAGCTACTGCATTTGGGTCTTTCCAGCTCTGACCAGAATGGTCCATGAAGCTGTTCTTACAGCACTGTAAGGCGTCTTGTAGGCCAAGGTTTCAAATCCTTCCACATTCCTCCTGCAAATCAGTTCCAAAAGGCAAAGCCACAGCATCAGGATTCTAACATCGACAGGTCCCACTCTCTGGTGCCAAGTCTGTTGTACTCAATCGTTCTCTCACTGCAACAGAGACTCCAAGCAAAAGTAGCTTGTGGAGGAATGGGTTTATTTTGGCTTATGGACTTGAGGGGAGACTCCATCCTGGCAGGGAAAATGATGGCCTGAGCAGAGGGTGGACATCACCTCCACCACAGCACTGCAAACAGCAGCAGGAAGGAGTGCCAAACACTGGCAAGGGGAAGCTGGCTATATCCCCGATAAGCCCACCCCTGATAACACAGCTTCAACAAGGTACTAATATCCAAACTGCCATCAGCTGAGGATCAAGTGTTCAGAACACATTTATTTGTGGGGGACACCTGGATCAAACCGTGACAGTGGAGAAGCAATTGGAGAAGACACAGAGGTTGACTTCTGCTTCCACACACATGTGCCTGTGTATGCATGGATGTGCCCACATACATACGAACACACATACACACCATGACCACCACACACACAAAAGGAAAAGAAAAATTTTAAAAAGATGGGAAAAAGTTGACCATGGCTCATGGCCAGAGAGGACTGGAGTTGGGCGGTGACTCCATGAAGTCACACTAAGGGGGCATGATGTGGTACGCCCCCAGCTATGTCTCCTCATGGAGGTCCCTAAGTGTGCTAATATGGGGCCAGCATGTGTCAGCATCCTGAAAAGGCCTGCTTCACCTGTGAGTGGTGCTGTGTGGAAGTTACAGGAACAGGCCTTGGGGCTGGGTTCTACTGGCGCTCTAACCCCTATTGTGTGTGTGTGTGTGTGTGTGTGTGTGTGTGTGTGTGTGTGTGTGTGTGCTGCTAAGGCTGCATCTGTGTGCACTTGAATGCAGAGGCCAGGGGACAATATCCAGTGTCACTCTTCAGGAGCACCATATACCTTTTTATTTAGAGACTGATGTCTCTTACTGGCCTGGCCTGGACTTTGCCAAGCTGGCCAGTGAGTCCCAGGCATCCTCCTGGGTCTACCTCCCACTTCTCTAGTGCCAGTACAACAAAGACACGCCCCCAAGGCCAGCCATGGGCACTAGGATCAAACTCAGGTCCTCAGCTTGCAAGCAAGCAAGCGCTTTACTCATGGAGCCGGTTCCTCAGTTCAAGAGTTTTATTTTCCTCATCAGAAAAAAGAGATAGGAAGATCCTGCAGCCTGGGGTTTTGAGTGGCCTATTTCGGCTCCTGCTGGAACAAGCCTTGGAACAGGACCTGGTGTATTTTAAATTCATTACAAGTAGTGGCTTATTTGAACGAAAAACTTTTTTTCCACTTTCTACCTGTGTTGTGAGTATAAACACTGCAGATTTGTTAGAGGGAGGTTGATGTTCTAGTAATAATGTTGCATTTGTCATGGAGTTAGAGCTGGTGCTCGGGAGAAGTTGGCTGATATGAATGGGGGGATCTCTCGGGTACTGGGGGGTCTGGACACCTCTTTTTGACAGTGGGTGTTCCCTCTCTGAGCAGTTGTCTCCCATCGTGGACTCCACTGGAACAGGTGAGTGTCAGCTAGCCAGACGGGAGAAGGAAGGGTGTCCGTGGAGAAGGCCGCCTTTGCTGGTCCTTCATAACTCTTTCAGCTCTGACATTGAAGGCGTTTGTAATTCATCTCTCCACCCTTTCAATCATCCACACTTGGGAGCGTCCGTTTCTGTTTATTTCCTCCAGAGGCAGAGCAGTGCATTTAATTACTCTGTTCTTTCTTCATCTCTCTGGAAGCAGAGACCCTCAGTCACACGGGCGTGGAACCTACTCCATCCTCTGCCTGAAGAGAAGCTGGGCTGTAGTTCTCCCTGTCCCTCACTCCCTTCCTCGGCCATTTCTCTTCCCTGTCCCTTACAAGTATCTTTCTAGTGCTTTCCCTACACACACACACACACACACACACACACACACACACACACACACACCCTGACACATAGCAGCTTCTCTTTCTGCTTACCCTCATTGCTGTCTAGATGGAGCCCTGGAACCCACCCACCATATCTTTGTAAATGGGACTGCCTCCTTTCCCTGCATCTGCTCAGCATGAGCCAGGCATTGGAAAGCAATCGCCCAGCACACCGGTTTAGCCCATTCCTTCATTGTGCTGGTCATCTACTCTGTTTATTGCATGTACTTGTGGCTATTTCTACTGTTCAGATGGAGAAAGGGTGGACATGCCTTGGGAATTACCATGTAAGCTGAATGCAGACAGTAAGGAGCCAGGCTTTGAAGGGCAGCCAAGAGAGAGGGGACCACAAGAGCTAGAACGAATAGCCCTGTGTACACTGTCAGCTGGGTTATCATCTGTCCTGCACTGTCCCCATAGCTCCCTACGGCCAGAGGCCCTATCCTTGCTGTCTGCATGCCCAGTGCTCAGTGAACACTATCTAAGTTGTGTTGTAAGTGAAGGACTCAACAAACAGATGGACAGTCTCTCTCATCACTTCATTTATGAGCAGACTCTCTTGAGTCTCCTCCTGTGCCCTGCCCTGGTGATGTCCTTCCTGATCTGAGATGTACTAAGAACCTCATTCCTTCTACATTGGCCCAAGAACCACCTTTTATAAAAAGTAGGGTTTCACTCTAACCCAGGCTGACCTGGGACTCACTCTGAGGCTCCTGGTTGGCCTTAAACTCACAGGGATCCTCCTACTTCTGCCCCCTAGTGCTGGTATTAAAGGCGTGCACCACCACATCCTGGACACACAGGGAGCGTCTGAAGACAGACACAGAAATCAGCAGATTTCGGCGGATTAAATCCCTCAACTCTCCCTCTGTCTGCCTTCCAAGGGAGTGAGGAGAGTGTCTGTGAAGTCGCAGGTATGAGGTGTGTGCATCCATGTGTGCACACATGGAGCAGTGATTCAGCATTGCACAGTAGAGACCACCTTGAATCCAGGCTGTCGAGTCTAGTCACCTACATGGTCAATTATTACTCTATGCTCACCTGAACTCTCGGATCCTCAGTTTACTTACTCATCAGTAAAATGGGCACAAGTTTCTGTTTGGAAAGATCATTGTGAGGAACAGAGACATTGCGTCTAAAGCTTGTAGCATCTATGATTTTGATTAACTTTATTTTATTTATTTATTTATTCGCTTATTTATTTATTTATTTTTTTCAAGGTAGGGTCTCCTGTAGCTCAGACTGACCTGGAAAACACTATGTAGTCTCAGGGTGGCCTTGAACTCACAGCTTAAAGGATTAAAGGTATATGCCACCACATCCGGCTGATTAACTCTATTTTTGAGCTTTCTGGGTCCATGTTATAGCAGCAAAGGTGCTGACTGAAGCAGGCTTGTATCCATCAGCTGGGCCCTGTCCAGTGTTTCTTCAACCATGGCAAGGTCAGACCAGAGCCAGGGGCTCCCAAGCCAGAACAGATATGGTGACCCCATAGTAATATGACACTATAATGGTGTCATGCTGGTTTCTTCTGAGCAGGCTTTGGGGCAGAACCAGAGTTCCCCATGATAGAAAGCCATGTGGGGAGGTTGAGTCTGCTGTCTCTGTTGAGGCCCGTGACTAGAACCATCTGGAACAGCATGGATACTTCTGAAGTCTGAAGTCACATGGGAGTCGTGTGAGGCGCTGGGGGCAGTGTCCAGGCTCTGACCAGTGTCCTGGGCAGGAGTCAGAATCCAAAGAGCTCAGTGTTGACTGTGTCTGTTAAGCCCCAGGCGTAGTGGCAGGCAGCCTGTAAATAACAATGTTTAATTATCACAGTGGTTCTCTAAAGCAGAGACTCAACTGGGTTTTTAATCCCAGAGAACAGTTTTTAATATCTGAAGTCATTTAGTTGATAAAATACACAATCTCAGTCGATGCAAAATAAATAAATGAATAAATAAAACCTCCAACCCGTGTGACAAAACCCACAACCATTTTTGTTTGGTTGCTGTTTTTGAGAGAGGATCTCATTTAGTTCAGCCTGGCTCAAAACTGCTGTAGAGCTAAGTGACACAAGCCTTTAGTCCTGGCACTTGGGAGGCTGAGGTAGGAGGATCACCCTGAGTTCTGAGTTTGAGGCCAGTCTGGGGCTACAGAATGAGTTACAGATCAGTCTGAGCTAGAGCGAGATACTGCCTTGACAAAACCAAAAATGGCTATATAGTTGAACTGACCCTACTGCCTCCGCATCCTAAGATCTGGGAATACAGGTATGGCCCATGATGCTCTGTCCCTACATCGCTTTTTAAACAAAAAGTCTCAATAAGCTAGAAATAGAAAATTTTCAACCTGATCACAGTGATCTATGAAATGCACAGGTAACACCACCATTGTTAATATTGAGAAACTGAAAACCTGTCTTTAGACAGAATAAGACAAGTAGGCTTTATCTCACCACATCTATTTGATACTATGCTAGAGGTCCCAACTGGGGCAGTTAGGCATTCAGAAAGAATGAAAAGAAAGAAGGAAAGGAGGGAGGGATAGAGGGAGAAGGGGAGTAAGAGAAGACATAGTGATCATGAAGGAAGATATAAGACTATCTCTGATTGCATATGATTTGACGCTGTATGTAAGATACTAAAAACCCTACGTGGAAAACCATGAGAATAGATCAAAGCTTCTTAGTACAAGATCATCATTTATAAAATAAATTCATTTCTATAAGCTAGCAGTGAACATTATCAAAATAAAATTAAGAAAACAATTTGCCTTCTAAATATAACATAAAACCATCTCAAATGAATTTAACAAAAGTCGTACAAAAATAATACACTGAAAATCATAAAAAATTGTGAAAGAAGTTCTAAATACACAGAAAGACATCCCATGTTCATGGACAGAGGAGTTAATATTGTGGCCATAGCCAAAGCCCTCTAGTTAATCTTCTACTTAATACCACCCCAGCTGACTTTTTGCCAAAACTGCAAGGGATCCTAAATTTGATGTGGAAATTCAAGGGATACAATATAGTCAAAGAAATCTGAATTAAAAAGAATAAAGTTAGGGAATTTATACCTTCAGATTTAATAGCTTTCAGACATCAAGTTAGTCACACATCATTAAGATACCCCAGTCATCAACAGGGTGGTACCAGCATCTATTAGGGACAGACATGTATATCGTGCAATAGAACCAAGAGTATGGAATTAAACCTGCACACATCTGGTACACAGCTTTTCAACAAGAGTTCCAAGATCTGTTAATGAGGACATACTATCAGAAATCATAAGGGGTAAGTGGATATGCACATGCAATGGTACAAAGCCGTGCTACCTCTTCACACATACACACACAAAAATGGTCTCAAAATGAATGACAGACCCAGATTACCAAGAGCAAATCTTCATGACTTTAGGTGGGACAAAGCAGTCTTAGATTTGGGACTGAAAATTCATGTGGTAAAATAAGAATGATTAGTACCGGGATTGGTAGCACACGCCTTTAATCCCAGCACCAGGAAGGCAGAGGTAGGAGGACCACCTTGAATTCGAGACCACTCTGAGACTACATAGTGAACTCCAGGTCAGCCTGGGCTATGATTAGAGCTGACTTGCAGGACGGAAGTTCTCCTCAGGAACTTGCGTGTAGAATATAGAAAGAACTCTTACAGAGCAATCCTGATGGCTAAGGAGCACATGAAGAGATATTCAACATCAGTCACAACTAAGCTATTTGTTGTAAAAAATAATTACAAAAAGCACAATGAGGTCCTTGGTCCTTCACATCCACTAAAACTAAAACACAAAACACAGAAACTAACAAGTGCCAAGGAGCAGGAAGAGACACTAGAATCCTTCTATACTGCTACTGAGAATACAAGACAGTACGATCACTGTGGAAACCAAGCTGGAAGACCTGAGAAGGTTAAACGTAGAGCTACAGCATGACTCCGCAATTCCACTCCACAGTACTTAGCCAGGAGAAAATAAATTGATGCCCGTACAAAATCTTGCTTATGAATTGTTCGCTGAGGCATTATTTGTCCAGGGTTGAAAAACCCACGGCAAAGGTCTGGAGCCTCAGTACTGAGCTCGGAGCACATGGTGTCCTGAAGACAGGAGGTGGGTCTATGTTGACAGAGTTCAGGCTCTGCTACAGAGAGGTGAGTCACTGGGGAGCCAGCTGGTCTCTGTGACATTGGCCTTCTCTTGTCTATAAATTTCAAGGAAAACCAGATGTGAAGCAATAGGCTCAGTGTCTGGCCCTAGCTGTCTGTTCCTTCGCTTCTCCCTGGGGTAGAGTTTCTGGCACTGCTTTGCGCACCTGGAGGAGCTCATCGAAACAAGAGGCAAGCTCATTCATTATAATAATGCAAGCAATGTCAGAAGAACAGTTTGTAGAGAGGACTCCTCTGTTTTCAAGGTGATGCCTTTGCCTCCCTTATCCAGTATTTCGCTAGTCCTTTGCAAGGAGCCTGGGAAGAGGAGACCAAGGCAGGCAGGCAGGAGCCTCTGAAGGACTTTCTGGACCGCTGAGCTGGATTGGAGTTAGCCCAAAGCCAGTGCGGGCAGACCTCACGGAGGCTGGACCTCGACCAGGCCCAGTAACTCGTCCTCATTTGGATTTCTTCACCTCCCAATAGGTTCAAGCTGCTTCCTCCTCATAGACTCATCCCCCTAGCCTGGAATGTGCCATTCTGCTAAGAGCGATCAGTGTTCAGAGTCCTTGGGAGGTCAAGGAGCCTGGGGCCTGAGTGTCATCTCTACAGTGACAGCAGCCAGATGCTGGGGGGGGGGGGGAGGAGACTGAGCCCAGGGGAAAATTAAATGCTAAGTGAAAGGGCCAGAGCCCAGATTCCTTTCCTGTCACTGGGCCAAGGATGTGAAGGAAATGCCAGAAATCCCACTGGGCTCCTCTGCATCTCTGTCACTCTTTAGAGTCTCACTGGGAAGGGCACCGTCAGGGGCATTGAGTGAGCGCTTGCTGTATAAGATGGTCCAGGGGAGAGGCAAGCTAAAGCCCAGGTCTCAAAAGAGAGGTCCCTAACTGTTCCAGATGGAAAACAGTGTTTATGGGTCCATAGGCTGCATAGACTGAAGAAACCTTCCATCCACCATTATGGAGACGGCAGATAGGATGTAACAGAAGCTTACCACAACTAACCTGTGTGGTTTCTCCCACATGCCAGATACTGAATAGGTGTTCTGTATAAATAAAATTATGCCATCTTTAAATCAAGGTAATATTACCTTTAAAAATTTTTATTTGCAAGGAGAGGGGAGGAGGAATGGGCACATCAGGGCCTCTTGCCAATGCAAAAAACTCCAGATACATGGGTCACTTTGGGCATCTGGCTTTACATGGGTACTGGGGAATTGAACTTGGGCTGGCAGGTTTTATAATCAAGTGCCTTTAACCACTGAGCCATCTCCTCAGGCCAATATTATGTTGTTAGTAATAAATGAGCCGACTGGAAGCTTCAAGAGGGAATGACTTGCTGGCTCATGGTGAAGCTAGGCTTTGGGGCTTTTTTTTTTTCATCATGACCATCATCGTCCTCCTGCCTGAGGCAGCAGACGTGGCCATCTGTGAACATAGTGCCATGATTTGAGTGTGGCAGCTGAAGTCTGTGCAGGCAGGAGGGTCACTCAGGGCAGGTTGGAGGGAGGAGGAACAAGTGAGTTCCATGGGGTGGACCCTGGAGCGTGCTCTGCACTCAGCCCATCCCAGCTCTCTGGATGGTCAGAGACCCAGTGCGACATGAGCTGTGGGCAAAGATCTACTTCTGTGAACAGTTTCGCCTTGGCATGCCTTTTCGCCTCCTTGTGTTCCTCCCCAGTCATCTGTATGCTGGAGACTAAAGACCCGCTTGCTCAGGGTGGTGAGAGTGCGTATGTTTCTCCACCCACAGTGTTTTCTTAGCACTTGGGCTGCTAGGAAATGAACCTTTCATCCAGACAACTCTTGTTATCTGAGTTCAAAGGAAGTTCAAGACACTTCCAATTTATACTTCACTCCTGAAAGATTCACCAAGCAGTATTAGAGGAGAGTTGAACCTTTCCGCTGGATCCTGTTTTTCCCCAGGCCCATGTCAATTGGCAGTGGCAGATCATCAGTTTACACTGGGAGGGGATGAGGGGCAGGAATCTGCTCCCAGGAAGTGGGAAACAGCCTTTAGCCCGAACTGATGTTGAAAGACCTGTAGGGCTGTTAGGGTCAGCTTTCTAGTTGCTGTGCAGAAAGAACCCAAACAAAAGTGGCTTGTGGAGGAACGGGTTTTTTAGGCTTACGGACTCGAGGGGAGACTCTATTCTGGCAGGGAAAACGGTGGCATGAGCAGAGGGCTGGACATCACCTCTGCCATAACACTGCAAACAGCGGCAGGAAGGTGTGCCAAACACTGGCAAGGGGAAGCTGGCTTATAACCCCCATAAACCCGCCCCCGACAACACAGCTCCATCAAGGTTGTAAAACCCAAATTGCCATCAGCTGAGGATCGATCTATCAGAACACATTCATTTGTTTGTGGGGGAAACCTGGATCAAACCATGACAAGGGCCATCTGTGTGTTTTGCCAAATGGATATTGTATAGCTGTTTCATGGAATTGAAACGTTCCCTGTTGGAGGAAGCTGAATCATGGGACACAGGAAGCTAATGAAACCTACAAGCACCTGAAAATTGTGAGATTATCAAGCCCCCTGCCAAAGGTGATCAAAGCAGCAAGGAGTTGTGCCAGGAGACTGACCAGTGAAGGTGACTCTGTGTCATGTCGGGAGCTCCAAGTGCTATCGTGAGCCGTCATCACCCATGCTGGGGTGCAGTGAGGGGTTCTGGTTATGATGCAGCTGCCTTTGAGTTATCCATGCTCCTGTAGGTAACCCCAAGAAGGTCTTTGGTTCACTAAGCTAGACTTGGGAGGAACCATTTCAGTGGTGTTCCTGATCTGGAGTGATTAGACATGTTCATGGCCGCCCAGGAAGTCACAAACCAATGGATCAGCTCTGGACACGTGCAACATAGACACATTGACTTTATACTGGCTTCAGAGACAATCACTAGAAACGCCATGCAGGGCATCTCGGAAGGGAGGGGCGTGCTTTCAGAAAGAGACTAAAATCCGGAAGCTGTTGCCTACTCTTTTTTCTTATTTTAGAAGAATGTGTGCTCCACACCTGTCTTTCTCCCACTAACTAATTTCCACATGTCATTCATGTGTGGGTTCATTTGTTTGTGAGACTTTTGTGCGTGTATCTGTGTGCATGGAATGTGTATATGTATGTCCATATGTATGAGGGCACACGTGTGTGAAAGTGCAGTTGGATGCCTGAGGTCAATGCTGAATGTCTTCCTCAATGACACTCCTTAGCTTTTGAGACAGAATCTTGTGCTGAGCCCGGAACTCATTGACTTGGCTGGAAGAGCTAGCCTGCAAGTCTCAGGGGTTCTCTGTCTCCACCTCCCCGCAGCTTCAGCACAGGGATAACTGACACATGGTGTCAGTCCCAGCTTTTGTGACAGGTCAATTTGTACTTTCGGGCAAGTTCCACAGATCCCTTGAGTGGGAGGTATCTTCCTCAATCACTCACCACCTTATTTATTTATTTTTATCAGAGTCTCTCTGTTAATCTGAAGTTCAACAATCACAGACAGACTAGCTAGCCAGCAAGCTGGAGGGATCCTCCTGTCTCCACCTCCTCAGCACTGGGATTACAAACACATACCACCACACCAGGCTTGTATGTGGGTGCTGGGGATTCGAATTCAGGTCCTCATGCTTGCATGACAATCATTTTATGACTGAGCCATATGCCTAGTCTCATGCAGAGCATTTAACAGAGGGGGATCTATCAGACCTAGTGAGTAAATTATGTAAAGACGAGGGAGAAGAGAGAGCGAGCAGTTACATTCCAGAGCCTGCATTCTTTCTGCTCTCAGCTCATTTTTATCTGATGAACACTTTTGCATTTACCACCTCATTTGATCCTCAGGATTGCCCGGGATTTCGATTGAACAGACACCATGGCTTCATTATAAATGAAGAAACTGAGTCCCAGAGAAACGCCAGGAAGACTTGCTTGAAAAATCAAAGTACAGGGACTCATGTGTCCCGTGTCCAAGCTGTTCTTGCTTTAATCAGCTGATCTTGCTCACTCAGCAACCTTAGTGGTTGGAGAGGAATGTTTTGGTGCAGGAATGTTGGAGCGAGGCAAGAGGAGATCCATAGTTGAGGGAGCCGTTACTTTTTGCCCACGGTGATCTGGTTAATTTATCTTTGAATGTCCAGGCATATGTCATACACATAAAAAGCAATACGCTTGAAGGAAGACCCATATACCAAAGTTGAGATTTATAAGACTCAAATGAGTGATTTTTATTTCGTTGTTAAAGGCTTCTTTTTTCTACTTATTCTATCGAAGTATTTTTCATAGGGTTTCTTAAAAGAGTAATTTCAGTCTCCCATGATGCTTTTAAAATGCAATTTATTACACGTTGTTTTATTAGTATCCCCAGTGCTTAGAAATGCAGACACTGGTGGGACTATGCTAGTGTGAGACGTCACTGGCTTGGCATTTCCAGTTGCCTTCAGAGTTGCTTTGAACCAGAGATACAGGGAATAGAGTCAACTGCAGGCTTTAAAATGGTACAATCTATAACACAGCGTTAAAAAATTATGGGAAGAGAGGACTTGGAAAGAAGGCCATTGGGAGAACCGGTTTCTGTGCTATTCTTCACGTTGAGCAACCTGACGCCTGGCCAGCATCTCCCTCCTCTGAGATGCGCTTTGCTCCTCAGCTAGGTGGGAAGCTGGAGGATTAGTGGTTTGTCACTTAAGTGCAGATGCTCCTCCTTATGATGGGGCCATGTCCCGTTAAACCCATTGCTGGATGGAGATGCATTTGTTACACTTGACCTTCCAAACATCATAGGTTAGTCAGCCTACGTGGAACATGCTTAGCACTCATATTAGTCTCCAGCTGAGCAAATGCAATGAACACAAAGCCTGTTTGAGAACAGTGTTAAAGCATGTCGTTTATTAAACACTGTACTGAAAGTGAATAACAGGCTGTATGAATTCTCTTACATCATCATAAAGTAAAGCATCATAAATTGATCCATTGTAAAGTGGGGACTTTCTGCATTTGTTTCCCTAATTATTTTAGGGAAAATAAAATTAAAAGTGTCTAATGTACACTTTTTTGCTTAAATGCTGAGGCCTCTTCTATATCACATTATGCAGAAATTCAAAATACAAAACAAATTAAAACAAGAATCTCTGGGGTGTGGGGTTCTCCTGGCCATGCCTCTTATCCTTTGAAAGCCCTTGGGAAACCAGACTGCAGGGAAAGCAGGAATTCATGGGGTCATCTTGGTGTATTCTATGAAGCTTTGAGTCTACCCTGCACAAGCCACTTAGTAGCTCTGAGAGCTGAGGTGGGTCCCATGGCTACTCGCTACCTCTGCTTTGCTTTCTCATCTATAAAGTTGGGGCTAGTCATTGATGGATAAGAACCCAGTAATCCTATTCGCTATAAACACAGGCCTGGTCTTAAAATTGAATAGCATTTTCCAAGATTATGGGCAGGCAATCCTCCACTCACTGTGCATACCGCCTTGCACAGAGACCTCTTAATGTCTGAGACAGATTTGAAAGTGGCCTTTTCTGCCACTTGTCTTCTGATGTCCACTCCCTCATGTGTGCAGGACCTATGGGCTGTTATTGGCCATCGGAAGACAGCACAGGATGTCCAGTGCCTAGATGACAGCAGGTGTCTTGCTGGATCCTCATCTTCTTTGCCAGCTTGGTGAAGATACCTCCACAGGAGTGGCCCATATGGCCAAGGGCCAAGGCAGCTTTGGGATGCTGAGGTGGCCCCTCACTGCCAAGAGAAACGGGGCCCTCAGTACTGCAGTTGCAGGGAAGTGGGTGAGCTTGGAAGAAGAGCTTCCCCAACTGAGTCTGCAGGTGGGAATGCAGCCTTGACCAGCCCTTGAGCTGTGCCCATGCTTGGGCTCCTGACCTTTCCAAACTGTGTCACTTTTTAAGGTGCAGAAACAAAAACAAAAGGTTTAGGTGGGGTGTAGGATTGAGCCAGCAAAGGTTCTGCCATGCCATACGCCCTCTCTGTCCTGTCACATTGAGAGTTCAGTGTCCCAGGTGGGCCAATGGACCTCTTCCCTGAGGATTGATGCATATTAGTTACCTTCTCATTGCTGAGATGAAATTCCTGACAAAATTCAGCTGAAAGGTTTATTTCCATTTCCAGTTCCAGGTAACAGTCCATCATGTCAGGGAAGTCATGGTGGCAGAAACTGAGGCAGCTGGTCACAGTCAGTCCACAGTGAGGAGCAGAGAGTGATGGATGCTGGTCTCAGATAGCGCTCTCTTCTTCATATAGTGTACGACCCCAGTTCATAAAATGGTACAACCCACAGTTAAGACAGGTCTTCCCACATCTATTAGCCTAATCAAGATAATCCCTCACAAGCATGTCCAGAGGCTAACTTAATCTAGGCAATCCCCCACAGTTGATTTTAGGTTCCATCACATCGATAGTCAATATAAACCATCACAAAATGTCATTCTGTAATGAAGGCTAGTACAGTCTTTTTCTGGTCTGATAATGACACATACAATTACTGAATATAATCTTCTAACAGGCAAAGTACTCTGATGGGCAGCAATTAGAATTGCAAAACATGCAGCAAACTAGCGACAGGCCACAAAGGGCTACTGAGCATCCTAAACTCAGGCCCAGCACCTGCTCTGCTCCCTCAGGAAGGCGGTTCTTCTGCAGAACACCTTGCTGCAGCCTAGCAGAAGGCTGCTCTGCAGAGTGGGTGTGTTCTTCCTGGCTCCAGTTCTCTCTCCTCGCTAGGCTCATCACTGAGTCTTGGAGGGGAATAGTTTCCACTCAGCTCAAGAGGTTTTAGCCAGGCTTGGTGGTGCATGCCTTTACTTCCAGCTCTTGGAAGGCAGAGGTAAGAGGATTGTCATGAGTTCAAGGCCACCCTGAGACTACTCAGGGAACTCCAGGTCAGCCTGGGCTAGAGCAAGACTACCTCAAAAACAAAAAACAAAAACAAAAGGTTTAGGTGGGGTGCAGGATTGAGCCAGCAAAGGTTCTGCCAAGCCACACGCTGTCTCTGTCCTGTCACATTGAGGGTTCAGTGTCCCAGGAAGGACTATAGAACTCTTCCCCATGACTTCTGCTGGACCTGATGGGAAAGGGCACACGATCTTTCTTCAGGGACTGTCAGCACAGGTTTTGTCGAGTGTCATGAGATGTAACATGCAGCCTGGTGAGGATGGCAACATGGGAGCAGAGTTGAGGGACAGACCAAGAGTAGTCAGATCCAGGGGACCAAATGATGGGGCCAGAAGAAAGTCTACACTTGGATTGTTTCAGATGATGATGTCGATGATACTGGGCTAGAGAGATGGATCACCTGTTAAGACACTTGCCTGCAAAATCTAAGAGTGCAGGCTTAATACCCTAGTACCTACATAAAGCCAGATGCACAAGGTAGTGTATGCACCTAGAATTTGTTTGTAGTGCCTGGAGGTCCTGTTTTGCGCATTTGCTCTCTAAAGTAAATACATAAATAAAATATTTTTTAAAATAATGATAATTATTGGGTTTTTTCTTTTTTTGAGGCAGCTCCTTCAGCTTTTTGAGACCTGGAACTCACTCTGTAGCTCCAGGCTGGGCTTGAACTCCTGGGTGATCATCCTACGTCAGCTTGCTGAGTGCTGGGATTGAAGGCATGCAACACCACACCTGGCTTGCAGATTCTTGTATCAACACATTTCATTTGGTGACTTAAACCAGATGGAGAAAGTTTTCTATCACTAGCCATAGAGAGTCCGTTGGTGTGTACCTGCCACAGTTAGATGCCACTTAGATTGCCTTCGTTGTCCAGAAGAGGCACCCTGGACACCGAGATGTTTAATAGATTATTTGCATGCATGCGCTCTCTCTCTCTCTCTCTCTCTCTCTCTCTCTCTCTCTCTCTTGTGCGCGCGCGCGCGTGTGTGTGTGTGTGTGTGTGTGTGTGTGTGTGTGTGTGTTATGTGCCTGTATATATGGCTGTTCATATCTGTGTGGGTACAGTTTAGATGGGTGTATATCCATGCATGTGTGTGTGCATGTATACATGACTGTTCATATCTATGTGGGTGCATGTATAGATGGGTGTATGTGCATGCTGTGTGAAGGTCAGTGTCCCATGTCAGATGTCCTCCCCAGTTGTCCTCCATCTTACTTTTTGAGACCGGATCTTCTCACTGAACCTAGGGCTCCACGATCCCGTGAGCCTAACTAGCTAGCAAGCCCTTGAGCTCCTCCTGCCTCCCTAGGCACGTGTTATGACACGGGAACAAAGGATCTGCACTCGGGTCCTCACACCTAAGTGGCAGGTCCTTTTCCCACAGAGCCGTCTCCCCTGTCCCCTCTCTAGTCCTTTAACTGACTTTTACATTGTCATTTTTGTCAGTTGTGTTACAGCTGACCAACAGAACTCATGACACTATGTGTTGAAGCCCAGCTTTGTAACACGTAATTATCCTGCTTCCTTGAAAACAGTCTCACTGAAGCCTTGGATGACTGGGTGAGAAACGGTGACAATGGCGGCCAGCCTTGGTGGTCACCTGATACTCTCAGGCCATCTTCAGCCTTTACACACATAATCTTATTAGATTCACTGACTAACTTAGAATGTTTTGTTTTTATATTTAAGTAGTGTTTATTACAAGGAGAGAAGGAGAGAGAGAGAGAGCACATATGCCACTTTATGCATCTAGCTTTACCTGGGTACTGGGGAATTAAATCCAGGCAGTCAGGTTTTGTAAACAAATGCCTTTAACCACTAAGCCATCTCTCCAGCCCCATTCCGAACTATTTTCGAAAGGAGACAATGGCTCCATATTCATTTTAAGGACGTAGATTCCACACTGTCTCTGCTGAAGCACCTACACCTTTCCTGGAATCACTGATGCCCACAAAGGCATCATAGGTAACCTGGAAAGAAAGACCATTTGTCACAGTGTCCTGGATGTCACACTGAGTTCCGTCCTGAGGGGTGGAACCGAGGCAGAGAGGGCTGTGCCCCATGGCTGGTATCCTCTGCCGGCTGTTGCTGGGAAGAGTTTTAGGCAGATACATGCCTTGGACCCCAGTGGTCTTCTGGGACAGCTGATTGGGAGTATGGGGATTAGTTCTAGGCAATGAAGGGATTTCCATCTTGTACTGTACAAAACGGCTGATGTGGTCTGCCCACGCTGCTGGTCCATGGAGGCATACCTTGAAGATCGCCGCTTTACTTGCTCACTCCCAGCTCTGGGCTGGTCTTGGAGCTCTGCTTAGGCTGTGGACAGTGTCAGGTTGGCTCTGTCTGTTGCTGACCTCAGGACCCAGGCTGAGAGGTAATGGTCCTTGTCTGACCTTCTAATTGTGCAAGATAAGAATCCAAGAGCCTAAGCGAAACCCCCATGTGCACATCACACCTCTCTTCCCACGTGGCATCTGTCTCATTGCATTGGTCAACAGAAGCCATTCATCTAAGGCCAGTATTGATAGCATGAGGGGGATGGGATGCAACAGGAGGGGAGGAATATGCTTTCTGTAGAGTAGATGTTATCATTCCCGTTGGGCAGATGAGAAAATGGAATGTCAGAGTGGCTAATGGACTTGACAAACAGTAGAGCTGAGGTTTGAACCTGGATCCAGTCTGGATTGGCAAGGTGAGACTGTGTTGGGGGAGTGAGGAGGACTGTGTACTGAGGATGACAGGTTTCATCCGGATTCTCAGAAGGCCCTCCTGAGAAGAGAGTGTGAGCTCTGTGTCCACACTCATTCGTGTCTGAGTCTGGATTCTGTCCTAGGCTGGACCATCTTGGGTAGGCAGTTCCCACTGTGAACCTCAGTTTACTCTTTTGTGTTTTGCATATGCATGTGTCTGTGATTTGCATGCATGCTCACATGTGTGTGGGGACACTAGAGCAGGTGTATGTGGAGACCAGAGGTCAACATCAGAGCTGACAACTTACTCAATTGCTCTCCGTGTTATTCGTGGAGGCAGGCTCTCTCACTGAACTTAGAACTCACCCATTCGCCTAGACTAGCCAATGTGTGAGTGCAAGGGATCCTCCTGTCTCCATCTCCTCAGTGCAGAGATTACCAGTGTGCACCACCATGTCCAGAATTTTATGTGGATGCTAAGGCGTTGGACACAGTTACTCATACCTGAATGGCAAGTGTGTTACCCATTGATCCATCTCTCCAGTCCTCAGTTTCCCTTTTGGAATGAACAGAGGTACTAACACTCAGTTCATAGCATTGTAGTAGGAATTGGGAGTATTCCTGGTCAAGTGGGAGTGACAGGAGGCCCTGGAGAGGAAATATATTTGAAACTTTAAAAGAATGCAAGAGATGATTTTTTTCACTGAGGAAAGAGACCCACTGTTTTGCCCCTCCTTTCACGGGTGGCCTTGAAGAAACCCACCTGGACCATCTTCTGCTCCTTTGCTTGCAGCTGCTCTCTGTGAAAATGTTCTTTTGAAGCCCGGGGCCCAGAATATCCCTGAGTAACTGGGAGCCCAGGATGTCTGATTTTTATTTTCGCAGGCATTGTCCTGCTTGTATTCCTCTAGGATTGGGTTGGAAGCTGTGGGAATTGCATTCTTACCCAGGCTTACAACCTCGGTTCCCTCCCTTGGAATAAAGACTTGGGCATCTGTCAGCTGCATCCAATGAGGCTTTAGTGAGTTTATTTTTTCCTTGGCATGCTTTGCACTAAAAGCTATTTTCTTTCCTGTCACCTCCTGTCAACAGAAGCATGAGCCATTAGGAATATGGTTGAGATGTTCCAGGGCCTGCGCAGAGATAAGAACTTTGTGTTCGGTGTCATGTTTTCTCTACCAAGCCAAGCTTGGAGAGCTTGTCACAGGCTGTGCATTCATTCCTTCATTCATTTCTTTATCTCATGTCATATAAACCTACATAAGCTCGTAGGATTATTACCCAGTTGGTATCCTCTCCAACACGTTTGTAGACTTCCAACTAAAGAGACAGATTATAATCAGCCACACCAGCTCGGTCAACATCACTGAACTCTCTGTCACATGATAATTGTGCAGAATCGGAATCCAAGAGCCTGAGCTTCAGCCCCCTTGTGCCCATCACAACAGACATGGGTACACATTTTAGCTTTCTGGCATCTTTGCCTTGCAGAGTGTCACTGATGGCTCATCCCTCTGGCACACTCAGAACATGCTTTGTGTGTGGCTTTGGTAACATCCCTGGCTTCAGAGGCTAGCTGTGTGGTCAGATCAGTGTATCTGTCTGGTGGCAAACGATGCTTTGCCTATGAGCACATGAGCTGGTTCTGACTGAGCAGAAAACAGGATTCCCACTGGAAGGAACAGAAGGGAGTGTGTTTTCACCAGAGTGTCTGCCAGCACGGGGCTGAGGGTGTGAGCAGCCATCTTACCACTGAGAGGTAAAACCTTGTCTGAGAATGGAACAAACCTAGAAGACAGAATCATTGTGGAGGAAATGGGTTAAGCCATGCAGGCAGGCAGGCTAGCATTCTCTCTTTCCTTCTTTTTCTTCCCTTTCTTCTTTTCTTTCTGTCCTCTCCCCTTCTTTCCCTGTGCTGATCAGACGAGTTAGTTTGTACTGTGTTACAAACCCCCTTCTGTATGGACATGTCTGTTACTCTTCACAGTGGATCTAGGCCAGAGACTCCTGCCTACATTTATGAAGTGTGCTTTGCAGGGTCAGGCAGCCATGTGGTGGGTGGTACAGTGAGGAGTTGGAAGTCCCCTGTTCTCTTCACCTTACTTCCCTTTGCAGAGGAAAGTGCCAGTAATGAAGTGCTCATAGCAAATTTACAGAAGAACAGAGCCAAGTTTATCTCACTCATTAATAAAATAATTTAAAGTTAGTATGCAAAGTAATAGATTTCACTATGGCACTTTTCCCCATTCGTGCCATTTCACTTTGATGTTATCATTACCCTCCCTCGCTTTTCCCCTTCTTTTCGTCTTGTTGCTTCCCTTGCTCCCATGAGCACTCCCCTCTCTGGTGTCATGTCACATTAAGTCCACTCTTCCCTTTTCCCTCCCTCACCCCTCTTTTATGATCCCTTCCTCCCCTCTCAAGTCCCCCTTTCTATTTTCATGTCCTAAACACACACACACACACACACACACACACACACACACACACCCCAAATTTAAATCTAGACTCTAAATATAAGAGGAATGGGAGGAAACCTAGTATTTATCTAAGTTTGGTGTGTTTCACTTAATGTAACGATCTTCAGTTATATCCATTTTCCTCCAAATAGGATTTGATTTTTCTTTACGGCTGAACAAAAGTCATTCCATCATGTGTCTGTAGCACATTGCTTTTTTACACATTCATGTAGTGATGGGCATCTAGGCTGGTTGCATTCTCTGGCTATTGTGAAACATACAACTATAAACATGAACGTGGTTTTCTGACTTAAGGGCCTTTACATATGTACCTAGTGTGACATAGTTGGGTCATATGGTAGTTCTGTTTTCATTTTTAAAGAATTTTCACACTGATTTCCATAGTGACTATACCAGTTTATATTCCCACAAGCACTGTAGAAAGGTTCATCTTTTACCACATCCCCATCGGCATTTATTATTTTCTTGATAGCCATTCTACCTGGGAAGAGATGCCATCTTTAACAAGATCTAAGTTACACTTCACTGATGCCTAAGGATATTGAACAGTTTTTAAAACATTTTTGGCCATTTGTGTCTCTTCTTTCAAGAACGGTCTACTCAGTTCATTAGCCCACTGATAGGTTGACAGTTTTGCTTTCTGGGAGATTAGTTTTTGCAGGTTTTCTGTCGTTTCTAAGGTCCTGTCTGACATACAGTTACACTGTCAAAGATATCTTTATATTCTGTAAGCACTCTTTATCCTGGTGACTGTTTTCTCTGCTGTGCAGAAGGTGTTTAATTTTATGTAATCCCATTCATCAATTCTTGGGATTATTTCCTACGCTATTATAATCCTTTTCTGAAAGTCCTTGCTTAGATTTATACCTGGTGGTGTTTTATTTATGTTTTCTTCTAATAGTTTTCAAGTTTCAGATGTTTAATCCATTTTACATTGACTTTCATGAAGGGTGAGAGATATAGATCTAGTTTTATTCTCTACAGGTGGACATCCAGTTTTTCTAGCTTGTCTTTTGTCAAATGTATGTTTTTGAAACCTGTTGAAATGAGATGGCTTTAACTATGTAGGTTTATTTATGAGTTCTCTGTACCATTCCACTAGTCTACACGACTGTTTTGTCACCACCATAGAATATATTGTTTTTCTATATCTCTAGTATAATTTGAAGTCAGTTATGACAATGCTTCTAGCAATATTCTTTCTGCTTAAGATTGGGATCTTTTGTACTTCTATATAAGTTTTAAGACTTTTTTCTAGTTCTGGGAAAATTTTTCATTGAACTTTTGATGGGAAATTTGTTGACTCAACTGCTCTCTTTCAGTAATGAAGGTATTTTTCACAATATTGATTCTGATACTCAATGAGCATGGGAGGTCTTCCCACAGACTAGTGCCTTCTTCAACTTCCTTCTTCAGTATATGAGAAGTTTTCATTGTGGAGGTTTACACCTTCTTGGATAGATGCATTCCTAGGATTTTTTAGTATTTTTTGAAGCTATCGTTAATGGAATTTTTCCTGCTTTCTTTTTCAGTAATTTTATTATATGAATGTAGCAAAGCTACTTACTGATTCCTGTGTATTGCATTTGCATCCCACTACTTTGATAATTGTTCATTCTAAGGATTTTCTGGTGGAGTCATTAGTCTTTGAAGCTCATACCAGGCCATCTATAAATAGGGATTCTTTGGTGTCTTCCTTTCCTATTTGTATCCCACTCATTACATTTTCCTGGTTTATTGTTCTAGCTCATCCTTGCAGAGAGTGCTAATGTTCCAGCTAGGGAGATATCGCCCAGTTGTATTAGAAATATGAGAAGCCATCACAACACTGAGATATCTAGAAGTAGGTACAGGGCCTGTCTTTAGACTTTCTGAGTTCCTAAGAATTGATCACCATGCTGGAGGGATGCAGATCTGGATGTTGAATAGCTGCCACATCTCCAGAGTTCTGCAGGCTCAGGGCTCTCAGACTGCAGGGCATTAGCTGAGGAACTGCTCCAGGCCACCAAGGTGAGGCTGCCTTTCCCTATGCAGCCCACTGCTTTAGCAGAACCTGCACTTTTTAGCTTATTAGTACCTGGTCCACAGCTCTCCACTATGGCCTCCCAAGGCTGTGTCTCACCCTAAGGCTGAGGTAGGTTCAGTTCATATTGTGGTTATTCCTCTGTTTTCAGGTCTTGAGAATAACTCATCTTCCAACAATACGTTCTCTATAAAGTTGGTGCTTGGTTCCTGCTTTCTGAGACATACAGAGTGACAAGATAGAATTCCTCTCCACTCTTGGCACCTTCTTTCTAGGGGGTTTGCTTGACGATGACTAGGAGTATCACCCAGGATAGACGTAGGACTATAGCTGTGGCAGGTGTGTAGGAGGGAGACTGGGGCTGCATAATGGGGGACTGGATAGGTGATGTCACTCTCCTAGAGGACACTTGGTATTGTGTGGAGATACTTTGATTGTGATCATTGGAGGAGGCATGGCACTACTCACACAGCATCGAATGACAAAGAGTTCTCTGGTTCCAAATAGCAGTATTGAGGTTGAGACACCCCCGTCCATTGTAAAGCACGAAGACTGAGTTGAGAATTGAAAGTTAAAAGGTTAACAAAGCAAGCAGCTAAAAGGTGCCTAGTGTGTTTCAGGAAGAGAGAACCCAGTGGCCAGATGCTCAGTTGAGGAAGTTAAGGATGGCCAGGGTGGTGGGAATTGCCAAGGGTGGTATGTGCTAGTGAGTCTGGAGGGGACAGGTCACCCACAGGATCTTCCTGATCAGCGGCTGTGGGTTTGGCCTTTGTTCTAGAATTCCCTTGAAGTACGCTAAGGATGGTTAATAGCAGTGATGTGATTTGATTCACATCTCCTAAGACCCATCTGGTTGCACCATCAACAGTCAAGCTCAGTGGAAGCATCAGAATGTGAAGAGGCCTGTCATGGAGATGATGCTCACTTGGACCATCACGGCCTGGGTAGAGATGTAGATAAGTGAAGCATTTTTCAAGTCCTATAATAAAGGTGATGTGGGCTTGGAAGTGGATTGAACATGAGGAGCTGCTGTAAGATGAGGAGATAGCGCATATGGTACTGTGGAAAGTGGGGGGTAGACAGAGGTGGCATTACCTGAAACAGGAAAGACAAGGTTTACTCCTGGAGATTATTAGTATAATGTTCACCTTTTAAGTTGAGGTGCTGTGTGGTCTTAATGTGATATCCTCAAATTCTTTGACCTTTCTTCCTCAGCATGTGGAGGGTAATGTCCTCCCCCTCTATTGTGGCCTGGACTTAGCTTCTGGTGAACAGGATGGGAGAAGTGTAATGGGGTGGTACACATGAGGTTAGCATGCAGAGTGACTCTGGCTTCCACCTTGCTCTGTCTCTTAAATCACTAAATCAGCTGTGCTGTCTTGAGGTGGCTCAGGGGAGACAGAGAAGCCAGCTGGCAATGAGTCAGGACTTTCCAGCAGCCCATGAAAAGGCCTTGGTGGTGGGGAACTAATGCCTGCCAGCAACCGGTCATTAAAAGTAAGGGGTTCCCTCTCAGGGCTTGAGATGATTGGGGACTGCAGCCCTAGGTCACAGCTTGAGGACAATCTTAAGAGGTACCCTGAACCAGAACCACCAGCTAATCCATTCTTGGATTCCTGACTCGCGGAAATTATGTGATAATACATCTTATCTTACACCTCTAAGAATTGGGTAATTTGTTACACGGTGATCAAAAGCAAATGCAGATGTCTTTGAAACACTCAACTTAATAAGGCTGCTCAGACTATCTCAGCATCAGCTAGACATTTGACAAAATCTCTCCTGATATCCTTGTAGATAAGATCATGAGACAGGGGATGCATAAGAGCTCACTTAGCAACCACATCGTGGAACAATTCATTTCCAAGTGGATGGAGTATTAACGTCAAAGAGAAAGGTGCTCAGTTCTCAGCCCTGTGCTATTCATCACTGATTTGAAATTCGTGGATAATGATACAGATGGCGGACTGGGCACTTAGAAATGGCCCTGCTAAGAATGAGGACTGATTGGCTGCATAACTCCGATAATAAACTGGAAAATTTGAATGGAACTTTCAATGGTACAAGACAATTTCATTGCATTGTCTTACTTAATCTTTTAAAAAGCGTATTCTATTACTGTAGATGAGGTGGCTGAGATTAGTCATGTGTGTAAAGTCATATATATATGACTGGTTCCAAATATCAGCAGTATTGAGATTGAGCCACCCCCGCTTTAAAGCACAAAGACTGAGCTCTCTCTATATAAATATTATGTGGGGGCAACCCCTTGCACCCATGCCCACTGGCCCTGAGCCCACCCTTTGCTTTCACAGGGCAGAGCTCCCTAAAGGCAGAATCAGAGCTGTGAGATGTAAAAGCAAATGCGTGAGAAGAATTCATCTTATTCCTTTAAAGCGCTTGACCCTGAGGAAATGTTGTCCATTGTGGCAGTGTCTAGGCCTATGTGGCCTTTTAAATTAATTATAAGAAATACAATTAAGAACTCAGCTCCTGGGCTGGAGCAGTCAGTAAAGTGCTTGCTTTGCAAGCAGAAGGAACTGAACCGATCCCCAGAACTCATGTAAAAAACACCAGACGTGGTGGCATGCACTTTAAAAATCAGTGCTTGGGTGACAGAGATAGACTGATCCCTTGGGGTCACCAGCCTGCCAGTGTAACTTTACTTGGTGATTTCCTACTGAGATACCTGTCTCAGAAAAGGTGGCTGGTGTCTGAGGTTCTCTGGCCTCCATGTGCATACATGCACATGTGCAAACACACACACACACACACACACACACACACACACACACACACACACACACACTCCTCAGTTCCTCAGTTGCACCAGCTACATGAAAAGGATTTGATTTCCTACGTGGCCAGCTGCTTCTATATCAGATACTGCAGGTACAGAACACTTCGGCTCTTCTGGTAGGTTTCTCTGGCGACATTGCCTAAGATGAAAATACTGCTCCTTGAAAATGGACACAAATCTGGTAGAATGAAAGGTCCTCAGCCTCTCTCTCTCTCTCTCTCTCTCTCTCTCTCTCTCTCTCTCTCTCTCTCTCTCTCTCTCTCACACACACACACACACACACACACACACACACACACCTGAATGGAAAGGAAGCTGCTTCCTGTAGTTTCCCT
>PVHP010012150.1:0-43533 GCA_004024765.1 Zapus hudsonius
GGAATTCGGGATAACAACGCATGGTTTGCCCACTAAATAATGTAACTCATTATGGACAATAAATATATATTAAAAAAAGAATAATTATATACATTGTATGAGCAAGTCTTTGATGATGCTCCTATTTCCCTCCTCTCTGTCCCCTAACCCACTGGAGTACTTCCTCGGTGCGCATACTGGATCTGTCCATAGGGTAGGGGGTTATAAACTGTATAAGAGGTAGGTAGTATTTTCCCCTTCACCAGTTTTAAAGTTTTATTTTTATAACAACATGTGTAACCTAGTTCATTCAGTTATTTAATATATGCAGGCATTATCAGATGTCTTTGCAGAGGAATAAAATAAAACTAGATAATTTAGAAATAATTCTCATATCTATTGATGTAAAGATCTTTCTAAAATATTTATTAAATCATATTCATTTATGTTTTCCTAAAAATAAAAATGTTACATTAATGTTTTTCTAGAGTGAGACCATACATTTAAAAACAAAAAAATTTAAAAATTAAAAATTTCAAATTATATTAACTTGAGCAAACCAGTTTAATTTCTATTCTTATCTTAAGCTTTTAGAATAATAGTGTTTATTTTATGATGTGATGTGTTTGTTCCTGAAGGCTTAATGAAGAACAGACAGTGCATAAATCTTACATATGCATCCTAATTCCTAATTAGGATTTCCAATGAGCAGAAAGATTCAAGGTTGAATCCTCATTGTACTCTTTTCTTACACTCCCTATGATTCACTGCAGTTATACATTCAGACATAAAACCTATCAGGTTTCCAATAAAACTTGATGAGTTTTAGAACACACTCTTCAACTGCTCATTTAGGATGCACATTATGGTGAAGTTACTGCAACATTCAAAAACTGACTCACTCCTTTCCTTCAAATGTCAAGCTGTTAACACACGTGTTTACTGCTTTAGCAGGTATCTTGGTTAGGTCCATCTATTGGTCAAATTTACTTGTACCAATTGTTTGAGAGGTTTAAATAGAAATTTAGTAACAATATTCATGCAAAGTAAAAAAATAATAAATGTTTTAAAGAACAGCACATAAAATTATATAAAATATAGGGACTATGAAGATAGCTCCAAGGGAAATATCATTTGCTACAAAAGCCCAAGAGAGCTAGTTTACCATGAATTTAATTTCCTGAACCCATGTAATCAGGTGTGTATGACCATGCATGTCTGGAGGAGAAGGAGACATGAGAAACCCTGGGGCTCCCTGGTCAACCAGTCTGACAGAAAATAACAGTTCTGGATCTCTGAGATACTTTGTTTCAAAGGAAGAAAGTGTATCAGTGACAGAGGAAGAAACTCTAACTTCACATCTAGCCTCTGCAAGTGTCTCCATGGGGATCAGGCATCTTACAACACAAGTGCAAAAAGTATACATATACAGTGCATACATATACTATATACCATACATTACAAATAGCACACTATACTCACAAATCTTACCATAAATGATACACACAAACAGAATTATATGAAAATAGAAAGCATAATTTATCATGACATGAAAATAATTTTATTTTATTTGAGAGAGAGAGAGAGACAGAGAGACAGAGAGTGTGTGTTGTAGGCTAGCCCCTTAGCTGATAAACCATCTCTAAAGCTGAAAACAATTTTAAATGAAATATATATTTGGACTAAGAAATATATTATATTTAATTTTTTAACTTTTTGATAAGTTTGGAAATTCAGCATATATTTATATTCATAATCTTAAAATTCTTATGTATTTATATTGATAAAATCTTATGTATTTATTAATTTATAAAATTCTTATATATTATGTATGAAATACAAAATTCTTATGTATTATTTATATTGATAATGATTTATATTGGTATTATTAATGACAAATATAATATCTTCATATTTGTATTGTCTGATCATTAATAGTTTACTGTGTGATGTTATTGTTCCAGAAATAAATAATTTATTCTGAATTACTAATTTTGGAACTGTAAAATCATCTCCCATATGATAATCATTTGCTGGTAAAATATTTTGGAAGTCTCACACAGCATCTGTTTATGTATTCAGTAAATATTTAGTTACCTCTATAATGAGGAAACATTTGTGATCCCAATGTGCACACATGTAGAAAACACAGTAGGGAAAGAGAGAGAGAGAGAGAGTGAGACAGAGAGACAGAAGTGTAAAGCTAGGGGATATTCCAGTAGGGGAATTTTTCAGCAGAAATGATTATGACAAATTATACAACCCACATACATTGTTGCATAAACATTGCTTTCCAACTTGACATTCCAATTCTTGGAAATCAATGGAAAATATAGGTATGCTTCATAATGGTGATAATATAAAATTATTCCCTTATGGTTCTTACAACTGTGAATGACCTTAAAATTAATTGTCTAGCTACAAACAAGGTTTTTGTTACTTTCTTTTTCGTGTTTGTGACTAAGATATTTGTGCCAACAATTCACTAGTGTTCTACATGTTAAAATCAGTATTTCAACCTTATGTGTATCATATGCAATACAGAAACACAAACAGAAAAAACACACCAAATTGCATCCCATGGGGAAGAGCAACTTCAATGAATCTTTAAGTAAAACAAACTTCTAAACACCTTGTTTTAATTTGAATTTTTAGACTGTTTAAAATAGCATTACATAAAAGGAAAAAAGTATGAATAGCACATCATATAAGCTTGTGTAAGGAAGCTAGAGTTAACTGTACAGGAGATATCAAAGGGCACAATACAAATTTTTCTTCTGATTATCCTACACGTTAAGCTGGGAACAGGATATGATATCCTATTACAGAAATGCAAGCAATAAAACAACAAAAATCATAGAAGAAAATAAAAACTTAGAACTATTTACATATATAGCCTAAATAATAAATATTTAATTCATAAAAGAACAAAAATTTGGCTGTTGAGATTGACTTTAAATCAGTAATACACAGAAATGCAAAAAGGTCTAAAAATTTAATCTTAGAAGTTATAAAGATTTTTTTCATACTTTAGAGGCCTTCCATAGCTTAATTAATTAGTAAGAAAATGAATGATTTATTACTCAGGTTTTAAACATTACAGAAATAACAATCTGGTCCACATTATAGGT
This sequence comes from Zapus hudsonius, assembly GCA_004024765.1. Taxonomy (NCBI): domain Eukaryota; kingdom Metazoa; phylum Chordata; class Mammalia; order Rodentia; family Dipodidae; genus Zapus; species Zapus hudsonius. The sequence continues at coordinate 3,111 of PVHP010012150.1, forward strand.
ACACAATGTATTCAATTTCAAATTTCGTTTTCAGTGTCATAGTCTTTCCAGTAACTATTGATTAGAGTGGATAAGATTCAATGATTTCATGTCTTTCCATTTGCATAAAATATGTATGTACAGTAATAGGTTCACCAAACAGACATATTGCAAAACATCAAATTACAGTACAAAACAATGAAACTCATGTTGGTTCTATACCTCTAGCACTGACCTAATTTTCTTTTTCCTAAGTGATGACTTTAAATGAACAGTAATTACAGTATTCTACTTCTGGTGAATTCATTTTCTAATTACAAGTGCGATGTTTTGCATAGCAAAATTCAATTATTTGTATTCTTCTTTTACATGCATGTATATCCATAATGAATAAGAAATCCACATACAATTACTACATTTATAAATCTCATGTCATTTGGAAGCCTCTCTTACGAGTTGAAATGTCAATACACTGAGAGGGAAATTAAAGATGGTAAAATTTACCAAGAAAGCCCTAATTGAATGCTTCAATCTTATTTTAATTAACATTTAAATTATATTTCTTAATATAAGGACTTGTGGTAGGTTTAAGGAAAATATATGTTTCATCCTCTAGAATATTTTTAGAATAGTGTTTTGGGTTTTCAATATTTTGTGGATGAGTCAAAGTTAAATATCTATCTTTGTGTTTATACAAGTTCGAAACCAAAGAGATTATCATGAATGAGTATTTTAAATTCTAAAAATAACTTAACGAATGTAATTTTTCTGAACAAAGTCGATGTATGTAAATAACATAATGAATATTATTGATGTCAAACGTCCTAAAACCTGCATGTACTTCTACTACAGATAGTGGATGGTTTCTGAGAAATATATCAACAGAGAGACTACTTAATAAAAACAAAAAAATATTTATAATTTATTTGAAGTCCTCTTCTTATTTGTTTACTTTGATTCATCAGATTATAATTAAAAAAAAACTCTTAAGCAACAACATTTTATTATGTGTCATGAAAGAAACCAGATCCCAAGTCACAACAAAAATTAATTCTCCTATGACCTCTTCTGAATAATCACATACCTAAATTACCAGGTCAATTTGTCTTTAAAATAATAATTATCAAATTGAAGCATTTTATTCCTCATCTTCTGTCATCTGTCATCACTTTCATAATCCAATCAATATGCAATCAGTTGAACAGATATTTAATATATTGTAATCATAATTGTTATTTGCTGTGTCCAAATTTGACACATTTGTGCTCAAATAATCACCAGTTATATTTGGCAGTTTTATCTGGGATAAATCTATCTATATTGTATAAAAACCCATACTTCATTACTATCCACTATCAGAATTAGTGCCTTTTTTCCTGTCCTTCCTTCTTCTGTCACTGTACCCCACCTTTCTCTCTTTCCCTTCTTCCCTTCCTCCCTCCCTCCTTCCCTTCTTCTATCTCTTCTTTCCTTTCTCAGTCTCTTCTCTTAAGGAAAAAAAAGAAGTGGTTTCCCTTTCTTATGTTTTGTTTAAATTTTATGAGTACACTCTCTGAGGACAGGAAGAATAAGACTGCTTAGAATAATCATCATATGCCTAGTTTTAGTTAATTCACTTCATTAACAGGCTAAGTAACATGTGTGGAAATGTCAGTTATAATGAGACAATGATTTCATAAGTGAACATTTCTTGCCTTTTGCACTTCTATAAATTGGCCATTTTTGTATGGTCAATACTTCAATAAACTTTGAGAATTTGATGTATAAAAGAATGTTAAAGACATGTTTGCTGTTGTTTTCAATGTTTTTGTTATTTATGCTTTCATAGTTTTGACAGGGGTATCTTTATATGGTAACAATCTCACAGAAAACTGGTCATTTGTGATTTTTCTTTTATCTCTCTTTTTTGTTTTTCTTTTTAACTGTTTTTTAAGAGTTCATGCTTCTTTCACTTACTGACTTCTTAATGAAACAACTATTACACTTACAGTTCTACAATCTAAGGTGATATGTTTGTAAATGTGTCCAAACAATGTTAAGCATTTTGAATATAAATTTTAACAAAGTAGACTTTTTTCTTTTATCATATTTATTGTCAATAACTAGATACATTGGGCTGGAGAGATGGCTCAGCGGTTAAGGCACTTGCCTCCAGGGCCTAAGGACCGGGTTCAATTCCCCAGTACCCACATATGCCAGACCCACAATGTGGTGGCCATGGTGCTCTCTCTCTCTCTCTTTCTCTCTCTATCTCTCTCTCTGCTTGAAAATGAATAAATAAAATTATTTAAAAATAATTAGATACATTGCATGAACAAGTCTTATGGTGGTATCCCCATTTCCCTCCTGGTTCTTACCCCTCATATATGGGCTTGCTGGACCAGTACATGGGATAGGGGGTTATGGACTGATGAGACATAGCTAGTTTTTTCTCTCCCCCACCATGGCTTTTACAATCTTTCTATCCCTTCTTGTGCTCAGATCCTACACATGGTTATTGCTACATCATTTAGCTTGGGAATAATGATGTATTCCAAAAATACTAAAAGTAATTCTGTTGATTTCTCTAATATCCTGCCATATGTTAGCTTATGAACAAGAAAATGCTACAATTTTCAATTTGCAAACTTTGAGAATTATTGAGAGGATTGTGTCTCAAAATGATCATGCAAGAATTTATAAGAATGGGGATTCTTTTCTTTATATTTTCAGTCTGAAATTAGTTCTGTCTTGATTGGTGCTTGATGAGTCAACAAATATAATGTGTCTCTGCTCTCCCTGCCTTCAATTGCTTAGGAACTCTTTAGTATGACTTTCTATAATTCAGTAATTTCTGAAATTGTGTCAATAAGATTTCTTAGATTTGGGGAAATACATTAAAGTCGTAATGACTAAGAAGTTAAAAAAAAAATATAGGATCAAATGAGCATGATTAAACTTTTCTCAATTGTAGTGAAATTAGAGTTCAGTTTATGGGTATGAATAATTGTTTTATCAACACAGAATGAATCAGAATTAGTAATTGTTCACAAATATTGTTTCCAAATGAGTGCATAATTGATATATGCATATGAAGGGCTAACTGGAGAATATCAAGAAACATTCAACCTATTCATGATTTCATGTGTGTAATCACAAAATGCAAAGTATAGGACAATGCATTACAGTAAATTAATTCTGTGAGAGAGAAGCCAAACCATTGTCATGTGAATGTGCACACATGAACGAACAATTTCACAAGAGTAATGGCAGATATACTCACTGAACATTGATTTATGGAAACACATCATGCCATAAAAATTTTATGTCAAGGCACGACTTAAGTCATATTCAGTAATCACGGTCCTGCTCCATATGTACACAGCACATATGCAGAATTTCTGACAGTGGGGTCTAGCGTATTTAATGAGGGTATGTACCTGACAGAGCACATGCAACTTGATGCATTTCTGGAGTGCTCCATTACTGGCTCTGACAGCCTCACAGCTCTGTTGGGAAATGAAGTATAACATCAGGTTACTAAGCAACTGCAGCAGTTTAGCAGAATGTATGGAACTCACTTTGTTTCTCCTAATTGATTCCATTCACATCATTCTGAACATAAGTGGGACATCGTGTTTAGAAAAGTGTTGGATGGCTACTTTCAGCTGATACACCTAGCTACCTCTGCATGTCTAAATCAAGAGCTGGTATAAAAATATCAGAATGAAAGCCTCTCTCTCTCTCTCTCTCTCTCTCTCTCTCTCCACACACATACATACACATATCTATATAACTATATATCTGTATATCTATATATCTATATATATATATATATCTATATATATATATATCTGTATCTCTATATCTCTATATATCCATATCTCTATATTTCTATCTAATCTATATCTATCTGTATCCCTATATCTCTACCTCTACCTCCACCTCTACCTCTACCTCTATATCTCTATCTCTATATCATCTATCTATCTACCATCTATCAGTCTGTCTCTCTGTCGGTCTGTCTGACTGTCTGTCTATCTGTCTATCTATCTATTTATCTATCTATCTATCTATGATGTTTTATGTACTATTTCATACAAGCAAACACTTCAAGCCACTTAAGAGCATGTCATATTTTTAAATAAAAGGTGGCATACAAGGTGACAGAGTTGTTTTTTCCTTCATTTTATATAGACTAGAGTTTAATTAGATTGTATGATTTACCCCCAAGTACATGCCCAAAATATATGTCAAGTTAATTTAAAAAATATGTCTCCTAGTATTACAGCCACATTATTTATGCAGCCACTAAACCCTTAAAGTAGATGGATTCACATCCTGTCCTAAAACATTAGTGACAAATGCTCCATAGTGCATACTCAGAACAAAGTGGTTTTTTTTCAACTTTTGTTCATCTTTCCATGACTTTGGATGTGAAGAGGAAACAAGAAAAGAGTAGAAATGTTTTCTATTCAGAGCAGTTTTTCATCGGCTTGCTTGATATTCTGCCTACCAGTCATAAGACTGTGTAATATAGTTACTAGTTCAGATGAAATATATTTTTCACTATGATGGACATCGAAGTTCTGCAGGAGAGATTGACAGACTAGAGAAAGTCTTATTTTTTTAATTCATGTACAATTGAGAATTATTTCCTTTTTTACTAAGATGTGACCATTACAGAAAGATGAAATTATGGATGTAAAGATTTTAAGCAAGTTATTTTTAAAAGAAAACAAAAAGCATAATGAACTCACTTTTTCCCCATTCTAAGCAAGGTTTGGATCCAAATGGATGGTGCATGCAGGGAAGATGCCACAAGTACAATCAACAAGGAAGTTTACTCAGAGCAGTATTATGCAACACTGTATTTGAAACTGTGTAAGGAAACAAACTTTGCTAAGCACAAACCTGCACCTTGATCTAATATATGATACAGCCTATGTGATTTCACTTAAAAGTTTTTATCAACTACTACAATTGATTTGAATAGAGTTTGGCATCAGATGGAAGAAAAGTTGAGTTTACAAGCTAAATTCCTATATCTTTATGGAACCACAGATATAAGCTACGTAGAGAAAACTATAATAGTCTTAAATTAAAAGTCAAATAAAGGCTTATAGTCTTCCTAAAATATGTGGATGATATCTCATATTAAGAAATAAAATGCCTTTATTTATAAAAAAAATGACATATAAAACCATTTGATGTTATCTTTTATTAAATTGGTTTAGTTTGAAAAGAAGTTCCATTTTGGTGTTTTTATAAAAATGTTTGTTTCTCTTCCCTCTCCCCCTCTTTTCCCTTCTCTCCTGTGCCAATCCATCAACCTAGCCTAATTTTGCTTCCATAACTAGGTGTTTTCTTTGTTCTTTCCCAGCTGTCTTCGTCTCCTGTTGTTCTACCTCTGTTCATAGCCCACATCAGTCTCATATCTCATCATTTACATAAAAACAAACCATAATGGTAAGATCTACATGTGAGGGGAAACATGCTATTTTTGTCTTTCTGATCTTTGGTTACCTCTGTTTAGTTCTTTCTAATTCCATCCATTTTCCTAGAAATTTCATTTTTTCTTTACAACTGAGTAATATTCCATTGTATATATGTGCCACATTTTCATTATAGAGATACCTGTTTAGGGACATGTATGTTGACTCCATTCCCTTGCTCATGTAAATGGAACAACGATTAACATGGTCTTCAAATATCTCTGTGGGAAGATAAGAGTTCTTTGAATATATTCCCAGGAATGGTATAGCTAGATTATCTATTATTTTAATTTTTAGCTTTATTAGAAATCTCCACATGGATTTCCAGAGGGGATTTCAATTTATCCTCCCTCCATAAGTGAAGAACTGAGTCCCTTTCTCTCCATTGTCTCTAGTATTTGTTGTCATTAGTTTTCTTTATGATAGACATTCTTCATAGCACAAAACAAAATATCAAAGTAATATTAAATTGCATTCCCATGATGGTTCAGGATCTCAAACATTATATATATATATAATCTCCCATTTGTGCTTCATAGTTTGATGACTGCATGGTTATTAAAATAGGCCATTTATTGACTAGCAGTTTGGGGATATTGATGTTTACTTTGGGCAGTCCTTTCTATATTCTTGATATCAACACTCTGTCAGAGGGACAATGAGAAGGCTATACCTCCTGTTTTGTAGGTTTCCTGTTTTCTCTGTTGACCATTTCCATTGCTGTGAAGAAACATTTTAATTTCATGTGTTCACGTTTGTTGATTCTTGGGACTATTTCCTGGTATATTTTTAGAACTATTATTTTGAATTATTTTTTGGCATTACCCCTATCTCAAATATTTATGAATTCCATTGTAGGGGTACTTGAAAGCTGGAACTGTGTCCAGGTGGTTTTATTTCTCATATTCTTTATGTTTCTTTATTGTGATATACATGCAGAGCCTCCTGCCACTGCAAAGGAATTCCAGACACAAGTGCCAAGCTGTGAATCTGGGTTTACGTGGGTACTGGAGAATTGAAGCCAAGGTTACCTGGCTTTCTAAGCAAGCACTTTTAACCCCTGAGCTGTATCTCCAGCATTCTGATGATGTTTTTGAGATAGGTTAGAGTGACTGAGAACTCTAAAGTTAACCCGGAGCATTTTTAAACTTGAAGTTTCAGCCAGGTTCCACTATCCCATGCAGGATGCCCTCCCCTTGAGTGGGAGGTGTCTCTAAATAGGGGTCAAAATAATCCTCAAACTGATTGGTCAAGGATAGACCAACCAGCTGTCTCTCTGCTTATCTGGGCCAGGGAATATAATCACTGCAACTGGAAATTCCGTTTCTTTCCCTGCATGGCTTGCCAACAGAGGGACCCTTGAGTCTCCAGGTTCCAGGCCTTGGGTAAGGACCCCGCACTACAGCCTAGTTGGGGGGATTGCTAGGTTTCTTTCCCATGTGAACTTTGATTCCTCATGATGAGAGCTCTTTTATATCTTTAGTTCTTTTTCTTGTTTGGCTGGCCAGCATGGGTTTAATGGGGCTAAAACCTACCTAAGTTCTCTCTCTCTCTCCACACTAGTGGCTAGAGATCTTTGTAAATTCTCATTTTGCTTTGAGTAAATTCTCCCTCTATAATTTATACTCTGGTGGTCTCTAATTTTAATTCATTGATTTTATAGACAAGAATCCAGTACTTTTAAGTTTTAGGATACATTGGAATTAGATGGTAATTTCAACCTTCTGGGAAAACCTGTACATTTACTGGTTAATTTTTCAATGAGAGGAATAATAGTAATACACAGTCTTGCTTTCATTTTATATACTTTTTTCATTGTATGAGTGATTATATTAAAGGTTTAAATTCAAATCAGTCTGCCTATGCAAACCACCACTTTCTTAGACATATGAGGAATCTTGCTACTAAATCAAAGCTGAAAGACAAGCAAAATATACATCTAAGATTCAATGTGAAATGCACAAAAATTATAAAGGATTGTTTGGTCCTTTTTTTTACAAAATGTACTCATGTACAATATTATTGAAAAATAATAAACCTAAATTATGGCTATCGAGAAAAAAAAAGATTTAACAGTAGGCATACAATAACTATTCCACATTTAAACTAGAAAACTGTGTAAAAGAAAATATTATTTACTACTTCGCAATTCTTTGGTGATTATCACTGTTGCATAGTGATAGTAGTCACACAGATGTCTGAATGTTTCACCCAAGGATTAGCATGAAAAGCAGTAAGGGAGGATTGTTATCATGGTAGCACAGATGTAATCAATGAGAAATTATTTAAAATGCATTTCTTAACATGAAACATTGAATTAAAGCATATTCCAAAATAAAATGATTTACGGCTGATGTGTTCTTTGTCTTGAGGTCCTAAGGCTTTGAAGTCAGGGAAAGTGTATATATGTAAGTGATATGATACATGTAGGTACGCATGTTTGCATGTGTGTGGACATACATGTTGCTGTGGATGTAGATGCATGTAAACATCAGAAGTTGATATTGGGTTTCTTCCTATGTTGTGTTTCATCTTATGTTGTTTTGTAATATTTATTTATTTGTAAGCAGAAAGAGAGATGAAAGGGAAACACAGAGAAAGAATGGGTACACATTTGCCAGTTTGTGCATCTGGCTTTAAGAACGTCCTGGGGAATCAAACCCAGGATGCCAGTCTTTGCAGGTAAGTGCCTCGCCCTCTCTCCAGAAACCCCTCCCATTTTGTTTTGAGACTTGATATCTCAATGTGCCTGGAACTCACCAGAAAGCTGTAGGGATCCTCCTTTCTGCACACCCCCAGTCCTGGGATTCCAATACACACTGCTGCACCTAGATTCCTGAGGTTCTAAGGCTGTGAACTCAGGTCACATGCTTGAATTTAAAGAGCACTTTTCCTACTATACAAACTTCCTAGCAAAAAACATATTTCTTAAGGAATGCAATTTAGAATGAAGTTCATGCAAATTACAAATATAAATGCACTATTCATCTGTTACTTTTGGAATGATAGTTAATATGAAAGTGCAAATTTTAAGAATAGCATACTAATAGAAATGTTTGTAGACTTCTTTATTTTAGATTCCCATTTTTCATAAGGCGTCATTTTTTCTTTTATAAAATATATTTTTATTGAATTCCAGAGAGGAGGAGGGAAGAGAGAGAGAGGGGGGGTGGAGAAAGAACGAGAAAGAGAAAGAGAGAGAGAAGAGAAAATAGGAACACTGTAGCTTCTATCCACTCTAATGGGACTCCAGATAAATGTACTTCTTTGTGCATCTCATTTTACTTGGGAACTAGGCAATTAAACTTGGGTAGGCAGGCTTTGCAGGCAAGTGTCTTTAACCACTGAACCATCTCCCCAGCTCTTTTTTTTAATTTTCTCTTATAGTAGAACTTAACATTCATATTAAAATTTTCTATATTTCAAATTTGTGAAATATATAAAATTTGTGAAAAAATGAATTTGAAACATACTAGTTATTATCAAATAGCAATGCTGAACATTCACCTTGTTTTATACTCAATACATATTCACATATACATTTTCTGAAAAATGAGATCATAGATACCATCTTGTTTACATGATTGATTTTTAAATATAGTAATTTATTTTTTTTCTTAGTTTCTCCAGGTAGGGTCTTGCTCAACCTCAGGCTGACCTGGAATTCACTATATAGTCTAAGAGTGGCCTGGAACTCACTTGTGATCCTCCTACCTCAATATTGCTAGTGTATCTGTCACCATGCCTCACCATTTATTTATTTATTTATTATTTATTTATTTATTATTGGTTTTTGATGTAGGGTCCCACTTTAGCCCAGGCTAACCTGGAATTCATTATGTATTCTCAAGGTGGCATAAAACTCTTGGTGATTCTCTTACTTCTGCCTCATCATGCCCATTTATTTTGAGATTTTGAGTTAGAAAGCACAAGCTGGACTTATATTTTCTATGTAATCCAGGGTGTTCATAAACTTGAAAACTTATATTCTCTGCCTATTAAATGTTGGAATTACAAACATTGACTACCACTCATGCATAGGCATGTTTAATTAATAATTGACTGCATATAATTGTATGCTCTTTCTGTTTATGATGCATCATATTAAATAAGTCTTGAATATGCATTCAAAGTAATTTATTGACTCCATTCATATGTGAATCTTCTATATTTTTCAGTTTTTTATTCAGTTAAGAAAATATTTTTCTGCACTTTTTTATATCTGGAGCTTTCAAAATGATTAAAATTTCTTACAGTATCTTTGTGTTTTTTGCACCACAAGAACTTGAACCATATCCAAGTGAAAACATATCTTTGGCACAAACCATTTTGGAAATGAATCCAGATGTAATCCAAAGAGAAACGGAAGAAATAGTTTGTATATGATTCTCAGAATAGCTAATAGAAAAAGTGACTTTCTCCACTCGGGTGACAAGTGTAAGGGTCAACACTGGAAATATGTCAAATGGAGACTGAGAAGAGAAAGGATGATGAAGTTAACATATCCTAAAATACATAACTCAGTGCAGCTATTGTTTACTGAACTATTATTACGTTCAGCTAATACCATGATAAGCATGTCTGAGATACCCAATCTAAATTGGTTATGTCATTGAAGATGTGATAATTGGGAATCCTAATGAAACAACTATAAGTCTGAAGACCTAAAACAATGTTGCGATGTGATGGAATAGTAATTTCAGGCCTATAAAATGATGAGCCGTCATCAATATTGACATGGGTAGTCAAATGAGATGCCCTTCACCAAGTCATTGGATAACTCTTACTTCATATAATGTAGTACTATTCTATTATCAAAATGAATGAATGATGAAACAATAAAAACAGCAGACATGAATGTCAGAGGTAGACAGATTGGCATTTTAAAACTGCCACTCTGAAGAGCTAGGCATTCTCTACTTCCATGCAACAAACACATAAACAAATAAATGGGAAAATATATAGAAATATAAATGAAATGGGTTTTTGGTATTAACAAAAAAGAGATTTGAGAAACATGATATTTTGGTCAGCTTTTTACTTAGTTCACCAAATTATTTTCTATATTAAATATTTTTATTATATTAATTATTATTTTTGCATATAAAGGATGCAGCACATTTGTCAAAACCCTTATAGGAATATAATAAATAACATGGCAAAATATTAGAATGTACTTATAGGATATGAAAGAATCCTGGGAAAGAAAGTAGATGCAAAATAAATAAATATAAATAAAAAGCATTGCATGGTAATATACCAGTAGAAAAATATTAAATGGTTTCCTTGAAATGATTGGAGGGAAAGTGTTAGCCAAAGTAAATATGGAAATTAGTGCAGTTTCTTTAAAGAGAAGGAATCATGCCTAACGACTTTAAATATTGCATAGTCTTGAGGTAGTTTTTGGTAGTGATCAATGATTCTGAAACACATAACTGAATCATGACTCAGGTTGAATGTTGATGCTTACATTGCCGTCAATCAGAAGAAAAAACCATCATATCAAGGCAAATATGAAAAAGCCAAATCCTTTCACTCCAAAGTAAGAAGCCAGAAGGCAATAAGATAATAAATAACTAGAGATTGAGTAAGTCACTGTCTTGTTGCACTGATCAAAGAGTTGATGAGAAGAAACTTAAGGAAAAAGGGTTTCTTTTAGCTTACAGTTTCAAAGAAAAAGAATTCAGGGTGAGGAAGTCATGGCTGCAGGAAGCAGCTTGTCACGTTCAGTCTAAAGCAAAGAAGCTGGGGCTAATAAATGATATTGCCCAACCAGTTCTCTCTTATCCAGTCCAGGACCTCAGCCCACAGACTGGTGGTGTCCACAGTTAAAAATGGGTCTTCCCACCTCAATTAACCTAAACAAGATAATGCCTCTAAGTCATCGCTAAAGGTTTATCTCCAGGTGAATATATTTATACACAATGTAAACTATATCAGAGATTGAGGAGAATAGAAGCCTGAGTAAAAAGAGAGCTAGGAGAGGAATTAGCTCATAAGAACACTCATGGTCAGGTTCAGTATCAGATGTTTACAGATTTTAGGTACTCTGTTGGTTTGACTGTAAATGCACACTCCACCTAGCCCCATTGCATCAGGTATTTTTTGATTAAAGCTAAACATTCTAATGTCCCCAAAGCATACTGGAGGGGGCATGTCACCAGGGACTGATCTGATTCCATTCTAAAAGTGTGGAGAGAAAAATCTGAGCTCTGGTTGTGTGTCTGTGGTTGCTTTTGGGTTTCCTGACTGTTTCTTTGTTTTCTCTCTGCTTGGATTTTTAAGAGGAAGCCGGCTTCTTCATCCATTGTAGGAACTTACCCTGAATTTGCAAACTGAAATAAACATGTTCCTCCCATAAACTGTGTCTGGTTTAATGTCAGTCTCAGCAATCTGGAACTTAATACAACAGGTACCATGAAAAATATATTACTCCATATTGACAAATGAAAAAAAATTTGGTTTTTACTAGGCAGGGGTCTTGGCAAAAAAAATACATATACAAAGTCCTGCCCCCACATGTATTATGAAACTAAGGGCAGGCTAAAATGACATTGTCCCTGACCTTCAAGAATATGTGAGTTCATAGAAGATAGGACTGTGTGGAAACAGGACAGTGATAATGAAATACATCACGTCTTATAATACGATTATAAACTCATGCTCTGATAGTGTAAAGAAAATAGACCAATGTACTCATTTTCACCAAATTATTTAATTTGTTGAGTCTTATTAATCCTATGGATCATTTGAAGTCCTTATCCTGATAGACCCAAAGTGCTTGTTCAGATAGCTCATTATACATACTTTTCCTCTAAGGAAATTATTTTTTTACAGATCCTGATTCAATATAATTAAATAGCATTTTCCCATAATGAACTGTGTGATGTTCTGTTAAGTGACTTTCTACCTTTAAAATGAATTTTTGAGAAGAAGCATTTATTTGAAATTATAATAGTCTCTGATACTTATTTCATTTTTCAATTTTTATGAGATTCTTTTCCTTATTTTAATATGGAAAGGAAATAAATCAGTGGTCTTCCATGGTGAATTTGCTTAGATTATTTATGTGGGATCAGTAAGATCTTTATATACTTTTTCTTGATTGATATAAAATAACTTCTAATATTCTGACTTTAATTTGCATTATTTAATTGCAAATATCTTGCCATATCCTTGGGCAATTTCTTCTTTCTTTTAAATAGTGCCATTTTAATGGTGACTTGAATTGGTGCTTCCAATTCTATATAATGGAAACAGTGATGATTACTTGCTTATGAGGCCATTACTTAGGAACTGAAAAAAATACCTATGGCTAAAATTTAATGTAGAGGAAATAAAAATATAATTTTTCAACTTTTATTTAAAGCTATATATACTACCTTTAGAAAATGGTTATAAAATTTAAGATTTTAAAATTGATTATACAAATACGAGCACTGTAAAGATTCAAATATTAAAAAGATTCACTGCACCAATGTAGAAAATTGTAGTATATATGTCTATAAAATTTATTCCCTTATCATCAAATTTTTGTCAAAGATTTAATGAGTATTCCAAAATTTGTTTACATAAGATTTGATTAAAACTTCCTGATATTCTAACAGGTTTATATTACCATAATTACAGAAGCCTCTAGGTTCTTCTCTTTGAAAGCCTACTTCTTGAACATGAATTTCTTTTTTTCTAATATTTGTCCCTTATAAGTATTGGTTTAATCATCTTGTATTTGATTCACAAGCAACTATTACTACATAAAATATAGTGGCCAAATCCAACAATTATTAAAGAAATTCATAAAACTAATGACAGATCTAGCAAGTTACATGCCCACTTGCCATATGATATATAGAAATGATAAAAAGAAAAACTTATATTTTAGGTCTCTATGTAGAGAACGCATATCAAAGATATCAAGAGTGAGACAACTCAAGTCATTGTAAAGTAAACACTAACTTGGTAAAGCTAACATAAGAATGTTTTAATGTAGTTATAGTATCAATTTCATCAGCTTTCAACAAAGTGCATGTTTAAAATTCCTGGAATATTGTATAAAATTGAAAGGAATGAGACAAGACACCTAAAACTTGGGATATCATTATAGAATATTTTACATTTTTACAAATGCTTATTATAATAAAGAGAAAATTAACATCAAAATACTCAGAGAAAGAGATGAAGATCACCATCACAAATATCAACAATATCACCACAGTTTCAAAGTCTAAGAAACCAAAGACATTACTTTACATCATTGACTTGTTTCCCACATATATAATAACTTTGTGAGGTCATTGCAGCCAGATACCACCCAGAGTTTTTAAATAAAAAATTAATTACAAAATCCATGGCAAATTACTTACCTGAAATTTATGATTTAATTTCATGTGCTTTCAAATTATTTTATCACTTTTTGTGATAGTAAAGAATTTGAGATCTGTGCTCTGAAAAATTTTAAATATAGGGATTGGAAAGATGGCTCAGCAATTACAGGCTCTTGCTTGCAAAGTCAGTCTTCCCTGGTTGAATTCTGAAGCCACACACATAAAGCTAGACATGAAAAATGGTACAAATATCTGGCATTCAATGAAGTGGCATGAGACCCTGGTGCATGTGAACACATACACACAAAATAAATAGATAATACAACATTAAATATAGATACAGTATTATATAGTAATTTTTTAGAACTAATTTATTACATAACTGGAACATTATACTCTGTGAAAAGATCATCCCTTTATTTTCCTATTTCCCCAAACATCTGGAAACTATCATTTTCCTCTCTGATTCTAAGATTTTATAGTTTTGGATACATCAGGTTAGTTTTATAAAATGTTCTATGTTTATACATTATGTCATATATGTAACATTTTCCAGCATTCGAAGTCAAATGTGCCATTATATTTAAATATGAGAACTTGATTAATTCTTCAATATATCATTGTATTAATATGTAATTTTATTCATTCATCAATATATATAGACCTCTGGATAGATTATATACATTGGCTATAACAGATGATAATGAACATGAGAGTGTATATATATCTTTGAAATTCTGTTCCCAAATTGTTTTGAATATGTGCCCAGAAATGTGATTTCTGGATGTTAAAGAAGTACTATTTTTAGGCGTTTCAGAAAACTTCAAGCATTTTACAAACTTACATTTCTACCCGCCATATATAATAATCCAAATTTCTATATATCGTTAATAACAATGTCTTTTAAAAATGTGTAATCATTATTGTAAGAAGTCTGAACTGAAATATCATTGCAATTTAATTTACATTTCCCTGATAATTTTCTAGGATAAACATATGTCTTTATTAGAGAAATTTTAGTCATATAGGATTTTATACCATTTTATTTCTGCCTGGATAAAACTTTATTATTAATATTGTCTGGCCTTTACCTTTTGATTTCTCCTTTTTGATTTAAACTTTTTTGTAAGGTTGATACATTATCGAGTATGTCATAAGCTGCACTGTGTCTTCTTAGGTTTCAAAGTGTGATTGGCTTGGAGAGTTTGCAATATCATTTACCAGAATTAAAAGAAATGCCAAAAGCCTTGAAGTTGAAGATGGACTGGCTTTGTGAAATAATTTCCTTGAGATACAATCGTGTCACTGATTAGAGTTATATGGATATGGAGTTAGACTTTGATGTTTGCTCTGTTTTAAATCATGTATTGGATCATTCTTTCTTTATCCAATTCTATCTTTTGCATTGTTATTTTTTTGGTACTATTGCTCAGTTAAAAGACCTTGGAATATGAGGATGTTTAAACATCAATGGGATTGATAAAAATATGGAAACTTTTAAAATTAGACTCAATGCATTTCATTTTGCATCATGTATGGTGATTAGTGTGTGGGGAGTTGTCACATAATGCGGTGGTTTGACCAAGGTGTCTCCCATAAACTTATGTGTTCTGAATGCTTGTTCCCAAGCTGATGGCAATTTTTGAATTGGAACATTGTTGGAAGTGTGCTATTGGGGTGGGCTTTATAGATGACATAGCCAGCTCACCTAGCCAGAGTGTTTCACACTCTCCTGGTACCAGTGTCCACCTAATGCTGTCCAGGAAGTGATGTGCAGTCTCTGTTTCTGTTCTTGCCACAGTTTTCCTTGTGATCATGGAGTTTCCCCTTGAGTCTGTAAGCCAAAATAAGCCCCTTTCCTTCCACAAGCTATTATGTTTATCTTCTTATTTCTGCAAGGAGAAAGCGACCATAACGATAAATTTTTCAGGTGATAGAACTTGACTCAAAGGTTGCAAGCAAACATGACAACAATCAGAAATAACTGAAGAAAGGAGACACAACGTGAGAAAGAATGATTCATTTCCTAGGAGGCATTGGCAAACCAAGCACATATGTGTTTCCCCATATTTCCCTGCTGGGTTGAAAATGGAAAGGGATTTGTGATCTGAATTCCATCAACTCTTATTTTCAGAATGTGCCAATCCATATAACTATATACCATGCATTTCATCCTGTGGTTCCAGGTAAACATGCATGAAAACAGAGGTTCAGAGGTGGGAACAAACTAGAGTAAGCTTGAGTTCATGAGATTAGTCTGGAGCTGTCCCTGAACCAAGCCACCAGAAATTTGAACAGAAATGAGGAAAACAGGATATAAATGGATGCTTTGGAGAAATATATCTAGTTAGATGAAGGACTCACAATTATAATAAAAAACTAAATATAGTTTATAATGAATATGCCTATGAATTGATTTTTGCATAAAATCAGTTATTATTTGGCCAAATAGCTTTCTAATGAATTGTCCCCTTGTGACAATTTTTTTCTACTGTCTCACTTATACATAACTTTCACTGTTAATAAATGTTATTTTAATGTATATCATCTCAGAGTGGATTTTCAAGTTTGGATGTTGGTTCAAGTGCTTAAAACTTATGGGCGTAATTATACAAGTCCATATATTTGCACTCTAGATTTTGAAAAAGTTCTCATTCAACAATTTTTACAATTGCCTCCTAAAGATCAAGGTCATCTGTCTTATTCAATCTTCTTTTGATAAAAACTAAGTGAACAAAATCTGAGGTTTTGTGACAGACAGAGCCCATCTCCATTAGTAATAGTTATAAGTGAAACTCTGATTCTTGAGCATGTGTGTAAAAAACACTGCATTACCTATACACTGAAAGCTGAAACTCACTTGTTAATGATCACCTTGCATTGATCAAATATTAACGAGCCACAGCTATAGTAATTTGTTCTAAATAGACAAAATTCAGTACCAAGATGAGGTAATGATTTAAAAATAAAATCTAGAATTATAGTTAGGAAGGAGAATTCTTTCATCTACTTAAATGCGGATAATATTATGTTTCAGAAAGTAACATATAATTTTATCACATTATTAAATTTATGCAAAAACATTTAATTCCATGACTGTCAATCAAAATGCCATGGGAAAGATTTTTAACTTTCTCTACTTTTTAGAGTTAATTCTTTAAGTTATAATTTGAAAAAGTCTTTATTTCTCACAACATGACAACTCCATTCTTAACATCACCAGTACACACAATAGTACCTTTAGTACAATAGTAGTGGCATTGCACTGTTGCAAAAATAATTCAGTTTGCACTGCTTTTTAACCTTACCTTCTAACATTTTTGCATAAACAGATGAGGGCATTCACATTTTTATTCATCCAGTTGAGATAAAGGGAGAGAGGGAAGAGAGGAGAAAGAAATGAAAAAGAGAGAGAAGGAGAGAGAGAGAAAGAGAAAGTATGGACATGCCAGGGTCTCTTTTTTTAAAATACTTTTTTTAACATTTTATTTATTCACTTTCAATCAGAGAGAGAGAGAGAGAGAGAGAGAGAGAGAGAGAGAGAAGGGCCACCACCTTGTGGGTCTGGCTTACGTGGGTACTGGAGAATTGAACCCAGGGCTTTAGGCACTGGAGGCAAGTGCCTTAACCGCTGAGCAATCTCTCCAGCCCTCCAGGTTCTCTTAACACTAAAAATTAACTCTAGAAACATGTACTATTTTGTACATCTGGCTTCACAGGAGTACTGGAGAATTGAACCCAGGTAAGGATGCTCTTTGCAAGCAAGTGCCTTTATTCACCTTGCTCTTAAAAAGCATTCCTTTCCTTTTCTTCCTGGATATGTGTGTTTGTCTCATATTGGTAGTCTTTCTCTTTAATCTCAGTTGAATGTATAATTTGTAGTTATCTTTTAAATATACATATTTTCAGATCATGTTATTTGGTTTCTTGTTTCCTCCAACAGTTTTCTTGGCGCACATTACTCCTGTGTATTACTTATCATGGTGAATGTGTACTTTCCATTGTATTTCTAACACACTTGTTTTTATTATCCTTTCAATTTCTCTATCTGCACTGATATTTCAATTATGTAAACCAAAAAGGCATTTCATTTATGATTTCTCTGGTAATCATAGGACACTGATATATGCAACCCTTTAGAACAACAGATGAGGTAACCTATATTAACCTGTTATGTCATGGCTCTGTAGAGAGAGGAATGGATATAAAAGATCATGAATCATTTGTTTTTATCTTATTTTTAACCATTGTTTATATATACAACTTCTTATTCTTTGGGGACCTGGGTTACCACTTGCACAGACTAATTACTTGTCAGTAGATTAGCTAGCATTGTAAACTTTTTAAAGGACATAATGACATTTTCAGCAGCAATGTAGGATATAAGCTTTAAAAAAATCTTAGTAAACACTGAAACAACAATCCAAATCTCCAGTTAATCACAGGATCCAGTTTGAATTTTGGAAACTTCTCACTTATATATACTTTACTAAGTTTCCAGGAGAGAAACATTGAAGTTGCTGACATGATGTTGAAAGTGTTCACTTTGCCTTAGCGTTTAAGGACTTTCGATGAGGGCTGGAGAGATGCCTCCTCAGTTAAAGACTTTTCCTTGTTAAACAGGATTTCCTGGGATCTATTCTCCACTCTGCACAAGACTTCATGTGCATCTGGAGTTTGTTTGCAGTAGCAAGAGACCATGGCACTCCAATCACTATAATTCCCTTTCTTTTTCTTTGATTGCAAATAATGAATAATAAAATAATATTTTGTTTGAAGTGGTTGGCATAATCCCTCATATATTTCTTGGCTATCAAAATGTATCCCTGTTTTATATACAAATGGGAAAATCAAACTAGTAGTGAACATTAGTGATCATAATATCTTCATTAATGCAGTTTTCCACTTTTCCAAAAATTGTCTTTCTGAAATAAAAACTATATTTCTCAAATCATACAGTGACTGATATGTGCAGATGGGTTGTAAAACCAAGCTTGTGTGGCATTTAGTTTTTTAAATTGTTTTTTATATTTATTGTTAAAACTGTTAGGGTCTTATTAAAGTTTTGTCATGGAATATTTGATATATAACTGTGTAACATAATGACATGAACAATAGTGAACCACTGCTGAATAGAACAAATAAATCTTCCTCTATTTTTCTTTTTGCTGTTTTATTTTTCTTGTTTTGTGACACATATCACTATGTAATTATAGCTCAGCCTAATATCTCAAACTCTTGCCTATGTCTTTTAAGTGCTGGGATTAAAGGTACATAGCACCATGTACAGTTTACCCCTAAATCTTTACAGTATCCTTCAACCTACTTATATATTCCATCCTGTTCATGCACTTTGGTTCAGGATATGGCAACTACTCTCATGGATTTTGTGATTCTCCTTCTTGGTCATGTTTATTGCCTAGCCCTATGTGTATGCCTCCCTAATATATTTATTTTCTTAGTTTGCTTTTTTTAGCATTTAACAATGTCATAGGGGGTTAGGGAGATGATTTAGTGACTTAATATATTGCTTATACTCTCTCAAGATATTGAAATGGCTTCTTAAAGTCTTTGTGGTTTTCTGTGGAACCTCAATAATGGGCCAAGCCTTCTAGTACGTGTTGTCCAGGAATGTGCTCATTTAACTTTCACAAATATTTGAGAGAGAGAGAGAGAGAGAGAGAGTTGTATATTCATTATCAACATAGACCTAATTAAACTGTAAATGCTTCTCAAATGTTACTGATATAATACATATGACGATAATTAGGACACTCCAAAGCTGTTTTTTAAACATGCATTTTCATATCTCTGATTTATGAAAAAGACTTTTCTATCTTCTTAAAATCATTTTAAAATTAAGCTAAAGGTGGATTTCCAGTAATCCATTTTACCAGAAAAATATAATAGACTCTTGATTTCACAGGCAGCTCCAGTGTATAGCAAAAATTAACCAAAGAATAAGGCAACACTGGTGTACAATTTTTATCAAAGAAAATTCACCAGATCCTGTACTCTTGGGCTCCCAAGACAAGTTGCACTATGGGACCAATTGACTGGGAGGCTACTAAAAATAGAATCTAGGTAATCCAGAATTGTGTATATTTGTTAACCTCTACTGATCTCACTCTCCGATGGAGATTTTCATGATGCAGCCAGAGATCTGTGGCCCAAATAACCCTATCATCCGACTGTAGGCAGATAGCTGAGATCCTGGCAAGAGATGAGCCACCACAGTCATATCATGGAGGATCCATATGGAACCCTCAGAGAATGACGGGATGAACAAGGGACCCACAGCCACAGCCATTCAATCACCACAGGATAAGCCAGTGATACAGAAACCAACGATTTTCGATACAAAGACCCCTAAGCTCACAACATTAAAGCAGCCTTAATACCCACCCACAAGGACTCAGAGAACTGAGCGGAAGAGGGGGAGAAAGATTGTGAGAGCCATGGTGGGGGAGACTATCCAGAGGCATGGCACCCCTGAGTAACAACACACTTGGGCCAGGAGAACCGGGCTGAGTACTAGGCTATCCATGGTCCCCAAGGACTGATCCAGATGGCCCACGGAGGAGGAATTCCAGCTGATTGGGGATGGGGAGGGGGTCATTGGGGAATTGGGGACAACAACTCATTGTTTGCCCACTAAATAATGTAACTCATTATGGACAATAAATATATATTTAAAAAATAAAACAGGGTGTAACATTTCCACAAACAGCATTACTGTAAATTTAATTGTTATAATATTACTCTGAAATTTTTACCTCTTGGCTCACATGACATTCATTTTGAGATCTCTTCACAACCACTCATTTTCTAAATTACTTTAAGCTTCACAAATAAAAAATGCCCTGGTTTCAATTGTCTTCAAAGAATTTATGTTGAGTAGTTCTCACCTGACTTGTTCAAAACAAATTACTTTATTCATTATGTCTACCACTTTGTGGAAGAAATATTTTAAATCATCAATTTTAGAAAAACATTGAATCATCCTTCAAGCACTATATGATGACATTTGAGCACAAATATCAAGATTTTTAATATTAAATATTACCTGAATTTTCAAAGTAACTGAAGAGCATATTGATATTAAATATTATTTCTGACATTTTCAAAAGGTCAAATATGATGCAGTTGTAAAAAACTATTAGCAGAAACATCAAATCACTGTAATCATTCTAAATACTAATTTGGTTCAAAAGTTAATGTGTAAGGAGTTGGGACTCAATATTTCTTATCAATGAAGGTCAACATAATTTTCCTGATTAAGCATTAGCTAAAAGAATTTCATTCAATTTGAAAACACTAATTTATTGTCAACATGGTCTTTCTTGTTAACTCAAAGTAAGCAATTAAATATTTCCTGGCTTAGTACAGTGGCCAGAGAATAAAATAACTCAACTTCAAGATTACACTTCCAAAAAAGCATTAATAGTAAATCATTGAGCCAAAATGCAGAGAAAAATTATTTGAGGCTGATATGGACATGTGCTTCATAGTAAGTGAAAGAAACAATTAAACAGTACTATTGCCCAGTGGTTGCAAAGTTAGCTTGACAAAACAGAGAACTGAACAAAGACCAAGCCTAGGCTTCCAAGAATCACGTGCCTGGTTGGATTTCAAATTATCCTACTTAATGGCCTCAGTTGGTAAAATGCCTTTTAAACAAAAGCATTAACCTGTGACATAATTTTTTGATGGAATAATCGCTAGATCTCACTTTTAAACATTTAACTCATATTAATGTTTCTTGACATATTGGCCCCTTTCACATTTTATCATCTGCTTTTTAAATTTTCATTACTGTATTTACTCATTTCTGCTTTAAAAACATTTTTCTCAATTTTAATATATCGTGTATTCAACAAAATTTTATAATTACAAATTCTTTGAACCTGCACTATAAATAAGTTTGCGGTTAGATAATACAGAGGTTGAAGAATTTTACATGTGCACAATTTTTGAGTAAATAATTTTCAACATGTTCTTTGTTAAGTGATTTCTTTGCTCTCTCTCTCTCTCTCTCTCTCTCTCTCTCTCTGTATATATACACACTTTAGGATGGGCATGAATACTGAGTTTGTTTTATAATAGATGACAAGTATTGTATTCCCCCCTGTAATATTTTAACTATTCAGATAGGCTCCATAGACACCCTCCCCTTGAGTGAGAGGCATCTAGCTAGAGCTTAAACCTAGGCACTATAACTGATTGGCCAGGTATGAAACAACCACCTGTCTCCCTGCCCACCTAGGGCAGGAAATACTGAACAGATAATCCTGTCTCTCTTTCCTTCCTCACTTGGCACACAAGCAGAAGGACCTCTGAAATTCCAGAGCTTGTGTATGGCCCGCCCACCCCAGCCTAATGGCTGTGGTGTGTGTCCCCTGCCTTGGTGTTCTTCCCCACATGAACCTTTCCTTCTCATGATGAGAGCCCTCTGATATCTTTCATTCTTCTGTTGTTTAGAAGAACAGCATACATTTTGTTGAAACCTCCCCCACGTTTTCTCCCCACTCTAGTAGCTGGAGAACTCTGTAACTCCCCATGTTCCCTTAAATAATAAAGTCTCCCACTATACCTTCATATCTTATTGTCTATGATTTTAATTCTTTAACTTTGTAGACAAGAATTCAGGTACTCCTTAATTTTGGGTGCATTGGAATTTTGGCTGGACATTATCTAAATTCTAATCATCAGCACACCCTGTCACAATATTACATAAAGAATATGAACTGATAACAGATATCATATTTTGTTAATATTCAAAAAGCTAAAAAGGATATGATTTGTATCGCTAAAAGAAATCCCTGGCACTGTGTTTTCCAAAATTCTTTAGAAAAAATTGTTCAAAAAATGCATAAGGTATTTTGATTTTGTCCCCTACAATTTAAAAATAATCAATATAATATATATCTATATAGTTCTACATTTATATCTCTATCTCTCTATATGTCAACTATATTTCTATCTATATGTGTGTGCTTAATAGTAAATGAAAACACTTTAAGAAATACTATAGATCTTTGAACTATATTATATATATATATATATATATATATATATATATATATATATATATATATATATATATATATATATTACAATCTTAAAGAGCAGTGAGTAGAAAATTGTGTTTCCGAGACAAATTTTTTTTTTCTAATTGATGTGACAAAATAATTGACAAAAGCCACTTTTGAAAGAAAGGGTTTGCTTTTGTTTCTTTTTTGAGAGGACACAAAGTACTGGACATCCCATCAGGAAGCACAGAGAGATGAATGTCAGCACTACATGCATACACTACAAACACTTGTCAGGCTAAGACCCCAACAAGTAGAATTGCACTGCTCACTTTCTGTGGGTCTTCCCACCTCTGTGGAACCTTTCTGCAAATGTCCTTACAGATACTCACTAAAGTTTGTCTGCTAATTCATATTATTCATCCTTATGTTGAAAATAACCTTTTTGTGTGTGTGTGTGTGTCTAGTTGCAAGATAGCATTTCCGTAATTGCCTCAGATTTAAGATATTTTTCTCCATCCTTTAATATAGAATTCTAAAGGCTGCTAACTTCTTTTCTATCTTGAACATGGCTGTGTCTGATGTTGTTTTTCATCTACAGATTTTATGCTAAAAATAGGTAAATTCGTGATATACAGTAATATGTTCTACATTGTTGACATACTATTATTATACATTTATATTTGGTGTCGGTTCATTGACTTAGCAGAATTTCATATTCACCACTTCAAAACTTTCCTCTGAAACTACCAGTGAGAGTTGTGAGAATGAGTCACTAGGGAAAAGGCTTGCCGTACCAGGGTGAGGTCTTTTATTCTGGTTCCCATGACCAGCATAATGGTGGCAAATGTCTGTAACCAAACACTGTGGTGACAAAGAGAAGAGACTCCTCAGGGCTCACTGGTTAGGTGGTCCAGCTGCATTGATGAGCTCTGGATTTAGTGAGAGAGCCTGCCTCAAAGAGTAAGGTGGAGATGAAGAAAATACCTAACATTGACTACCAGCCACAATGGGAACACAAATACATTCACATGTGTGCAGAGCAGTACACTCATGCACAGCACACATGTGAGCTTACCCAAACACACACAAGATGCCCATGGCTGACCCTGTAAGAAAAGCAGACAGAAATGCTATTCTTCTATCAGGAATGGAAGACTTAGTCATCTAGAGGTTTGTGACTACCACTGATCATTTTTTTAAATATATGTTTTTCAACCTGTTGCTTTCTGATCCCAACTCTCTTTAACAACAGCGCATATGGCAGACATGTAAATTTCTTGCCTTCTTTGCAGCCTTTGTTGACCTCACCGGAAAGAAGCGCTTGGTCTATTTTCCTGAGTGTGCCTGCCTGCAGGAAATCCAGATTCCAGTTCTTGCTGTTTCAATTCATCTAGGATTAAACAGAATTTACCTGTTTACAATAAATGAAATGAATATTGGATATTTGATGAAGAGCAGCCCTCAAGCCTTACAGTTTCCTGCATTTGCTGAAAGTTAATGCCATTTAACCTGTGGGAATGGAGCACATACTATTCCAGAGACCTGAGTGCACTGATTTATAGGGAAAGCTTTTAGAATGAAATGGAGCCTCAAGGTTGGTTTTTATTTGTTTGGGCTCAGAATGTTTGCATTTTTATATCATTTGTTTGCCCCTGGGTGCTTCAGAATGGCTGAATTTTTTAACCAACCTGAAAAATAAATCCATTGATATGAGAATTTGTTGGTTTGTATTTGATATTAGTATTGCAAGTGTTTCTCTCTAAGGACATCTTCTACAAACTCAATAAGAAAGAAACCCTTACAGTGTTTTAAGTCATGGTCATACTACAGATACTAAATGTACCCAGCTACCTCCCCTCACCTTATTTTAATAAAGTACGGGCACAGAGAACATCTAGGGACTAAAGAGCTACCAAGGAAGCCAGCATAATCTTAGTAGCATGTTGAGTATGGCTATAAATGATATTTTCTGAAAATGGTTGCATTATTGCATTAATTGTGGAGTCCAGATGGATATGCGATAGAGAAAAAGGGAGAGAAAGAAAAAAAAGGAAGTTGTGGGCACAGGGGCAAACGGTGCAATATCTAATAAATATTTCTTGACAAAAATTGAGATTGACTTATGATACTGTTTCCCATCATAAAATTCCCAGGAAAATTTGATTTAAAGTAAATTTCAATCAATAATAATATGAATTATTCCTTGTATTAATTCTTAAATATATTTAATGTGAATAATCAAATGTTTAGAAGTTAAAGTGCATAGTAATGAAATATTTTTAACAAAAAATAATTTTTAAATACAAACATCATCAAGGTTTTATAAAGTGAACAAATGAAACTGAATGCATATAATGCAGATACTGTCACACAGTAGATATGCACTAACACAGATTTGTTGAGGATAAAATTAAACAAAATGAAAAATCAAGTCCTTTTCAATGCAACACAAAAAAAAACATATAAAATACATGAGAACAATCAGAACCACTTCTGGATCTCACAATGCCCAAATGAGGACTTAATAAATTACTGTGAATCAGAATATCACAGAGAGAATTAGTATCCTTAAATTAGCATAATGCCACTACCAATATAATAATAATTAATAATAACGTAGAAATTGATACATAACACAGACTGTATGAATACCAGTCTGGATAGAAAGACAAAACCTAGAGCATCACAAAGATGAGCAACATATGTTTCCTAAAGTAGCAACATATATTAAGTGAGATCAGCACCTAGCCAGATAAACATAAATTTCTACTCTGAAATCCCGCTTATGGTATGACACTGAGGCTGTGATTGCAGACAAAATTTAAAATAACTATGATTAATATACTAAAGACTATAAAGGAAATGCAGATAATATTTAAAACAGATGATAATGTAAGCGTGAAGTTAGAATTTCTAAAAAAGAAAGAAAAAAGAAACAGTAGAAAGTAAATATACAATAATGGGAATGAAAAATGACTTTGATATATATATTTTTTTCATTAGATGTGATGAGACCATGAAAGAAGTGTGGCATTTGAGCATCCTTTATTAGAATTTGGCATATCTAAAATTTGAAAAAAATGAATCAAGTAAATGAAATAAAAAGAAAAAAACAAACAGAAGAATATCACATATGAGGACCGTAGTACCATGTGAAAAAAAAGGCATAAAAAGCAAATTTAACCTTTTGTCCTTCCTTTGTAAAGTAGGGAGGTTATCAGGCAACTGACTTGGTTGACTGATAAAGCATTCCAGACAGAAATCTCAGAATGCCTGGAATTCAGAAAAGTGAAACTTTAAAACAGAGATGCCAGTGCAGCATAGACTTTGTGGGAAGACTAGAAGATGATGCTAAGAAGCAGCCTGCCATGGTTTGGTACAGCAAAGCCTTGGGGCATAAATATGGAGATTGGTGGATCTCATAGAGGTTTTGCACAGAGAGGAAGGGTGCATTGGTTTAATATCACTAATATAAACTTTGGAGGCACCTGTGATGAAAAATATAGCCATAGTTTGCATGTTTTTTAAATTATTTTATTTAAGGTTCTATTGTTCTGGAAGAAAAAAATGAATAAAGACATATAAAGATCAAGAAATTCTCGTCTTATTTTTAAATTTCTAGTTAAAAACACTCTTTAAAACACCTCTTTAAATTCCATTGACATCAGAATTAATGTGAGAAAATGATCCAAACTGATATTTACATAGTAAAATACCTATAAAAAGTTCTTTAAATATGAATCAGGATTATAAAAATCAAAAACTTGAAATGTCCAATTGATGTAGGCTATTGGTATATTTACATCTTATTATAACCTGACATTTGATGTTACTGAAAATAATGATAACAAATTAAGATGGATACCAGGTAAATAGATGAAGACAGATGCAAAGCTGGGTTTTAAAAAAAAAGTTTCTTTTTTTTCCTCTACAGCGATTGGCATCTAGAAGGATATTATAGTTAAAATGGAACTCTCAGAGGTCATAGAGTAGGAAATTAACCTCCAGTGTGACAGCATTGAAAGCTGACTCAAATCTCCATGTTTCTGAGATGGCTCTGTCCTCAGAAATGGGCCGTTGCTACTCTAATGAGTGACATTGTTATCATAACATGGAGTTTAATATTATCTCTTTTCTCTCTCTCCTCTCCTTCTCCCTCTCCCTCTCTCTCTCCCTTCTCTCTCTCTCTCTCTCTCTCTCTCTCACACACACACACACACACACACACACACACACACCACCTTTTTCCAAATTTAAGTGTAGCAAGAAGACTCTCATCACTTGCTTGCATCTTGATGTTGGACTGCTGAGTTTGCAGAATGATGAGAAATAATTTTTTTTAGAAGTAATCCAGACTCAAGTGTTCAGTGTACCATCAGAAAATAGAGTAAAAGTGAACTTTATAATTTTTAAATCAGAACATATGCAAAAAATGTTTAGTTGATATGACATAATAATAATATATACAATTTCTAGTATTCTAATTATTACTTCACTATTATTTAAGCATTCCAACAATATCAGAATGGAAAAATTATAATTAATAGTTATTCAATTTTTTCTAATTTATATCATTAAAATACAATCACTAGGGAAACTTGTAAATTGAATTAATGATGTCAAGAAAACAATTATACCACTGTAGAACTGTTACATCTAAATACATAAGAAAAATTTCTAAACACTAGAAATACTTCTGTTTTTACTAAAACTTTAAGTTAGAAATGATAATTGTTTTAATAATACAAATATATTTTCTATAAAATGTGACTAAAGACTAAAGTTAATGGAATTTTTATTTTATTATTAATTTTACTGATTTAACGATTAAAATAAAAACGATAATTTTTCACATGGTACCTCATAGAACGTAAAATCTTACTAAATATTTGCTGTTAAGATAAATTATCATTAGGAACACAGCAAGCACTCTAGGGTGGACCTTTAGCTTTACTCGTTCAAGACATAGAAAAATTTGCTAGGGTTAGGGTTATGTATCGTGATCTCTAGGTGAAATGGATCCCATATGGTCATTTGTTTGAATGCTTAGTTCTTAGGTGTTGGCACTGTTTGTAAAGGTTGTGAAGCTATGAGGAGGTGGGATCTCACAGGAGGATTGGCTCACTGGGAAGAGCCTTGACATTTCATAGCCTGGCCCCACTTCCAAACTGAACTCAGCTTCCTGACAGGCAGACACAGCCACCTCACACTTCCATGTCCCTTACTTCATTGCCATCATGGGTTGCAATCCTTCTTAAACCTGAATGGAAATAAACCATTTCTTTCTTAATTTGCTTTTGTCAGGTGTTGTGCCATTGAAATGATAAAAGTAATACAATATGTTATATTATTGCTATGTACTCATGAGAAAAATCAAAGGTTAAAAAACACTTGATTTTGTTATCTATTCTACCAAAGGCCTCATAGCAAAGTGAGAAATGACAGATTGAAAGTTGCATTGCCTGAGTTTTCCAGGTCTGATCCTCAGAGCATCCATGCCTTTGGCTGCTCTACTTTTTGTCTTTATTTCTCTGCTTATTATTAAATGAGTTAATACCTAATAGTTTCTCATGAGCATTTCTGATTATAGGAATTAATTTTAAATAAGTGAAATAGAATAATTTTGTGATGTGGGGCACACTCTATAAATTCCACATTTTGCTCCTTGCCTGCACTTGTTGCTGATTATGGATCTTTAATTAAATCAATAAGTCCTACTTTAATGAAATAGGCAAATGTAATTCTTGTTTATCATGAAACTTTAGGGACCTCATTATGTAAACGTACACTTGTTACTCAGTAGTACTACATAAAGAAAAATGTTAGAAAAAGAACAATATCAAACTTTCACTAGCCAGAAGTCAAGTAGCCGTCTACATAGAGGACCATAGAGATAGACCCTTCAGAAATGCATGTTTTTCTCTAATGCATATCCTTTTCCAAAGGAAAAAAATAGATTCTACTCAATATGCATTCAGCTAGATTTGACATGAAAATTGTTTCTTCTATTTTGATATACATCTTTGTATTATGCCATTATAATTTTCATCTGAATTTTCACTATTTTAAAGAGAGCAACTGTGAATCACAAATGAATCATTCAATAAGATCACCAGTATAATTTTGCCCATCTCATTTTCACCTCCAAGATGATAGAATTACTGACCCTGTTAAAAAGCAAACACTATTATAAAATTTAGCTGTTTAGTATTTAGTGTCTCAAATGGAATATAAAAGTAAATAGTGATACAGTAACCTATTGAAGTTTTGTTGAAATTTGACATTAGCCAGTTAGACTAAAATTGAGACCAAAAAAGAAGCACACTGATAATGATAAGGGAGATAAACTTGATAGAGAAAGAATTGCAGTTCTGAGAACATCAAACTAGGGTTATGGCTTTCCTCAATCTTCTCAATGTCATTAATAACATTTAGAGTAAGTTTAGGGTCACTTCCAAATTGCTACATTATTTCCATTGATTGGTACCACAAACAATAGTTAAATTAGCCAAAACCAATACCCAGTGATTCAAATTAATTAATGTTATTAATTTTATAAGTAATGATGAGATAACAGGAAGTAAAGATATGACCTATGATAAATATATGCTATTTAAAGGACACATATAATTGTCTTTAAAATGTAATAATTAGTCATGATTCACAAGATGTTTTATTTTACTTTATGGCTTCTCCAATTGGAGAAGTGGCACTTTTATTTTTCTTATGATGATGCCACTAACTCTATCTTTATGAGGTTTGTTGTAATGAAACAAGGAGTTGTTTCAGTATACATGAAATAATTATTATCTTTTACATTTTTAATAGGAGCATTAAGTCTGTAAGTCAGATAAAATGTGCTATTAAGGATAGAAAGCAAATTTGCTAACATTGATATCTGTCTATCACTAAAAGCAAATTGCATGATTTTGAAAATATAGTGATAATTTGTATTGATTGGGATTAGTGAAACTAAACCCTATTTCCTTGATATTATCCATTTAGATAAATGCATTATTTCTTCCTATATCCCCACAGTAACTTTATTTGAATAATATTGAAATCTGTCTTCTGGTTCTTTTTTTTCTATTTTCTCTTCACAGTGTCCTCAAATGTAAAATAAATCTGTTCGCCTTTATTTCTCCTTTGCTTCTTTCTGTTTAGTCAGGGGTTTATCAGGTCAAATGGGAATCATGGTCAGTTATGGTATTTGGATATATAAAAATTACTCTCAGATATTTTAGTATTGTATACATACAAAGACTGAGCAATGGGACAAAGAAGTATTCATTTCATCACATCAGCACCATAACCTACTTCTTTCATTAGTTTTTCTTTGTCTTTATTATCCATAATTGCATACATTGTTTGAGCAAATCTTATGATGGTAGACCCATTACACTCCTCCCAGTCCCCAACCCACTCCTAGTGGGCATACTGGATCAGTCCCTGGGGTAGGGAATTAGAAATAGCACAACAGGTAACCAGCGCCCTCCTCTCTTTGTGTGTTGTTGCTGAGGGGAGCAATGTCTCTGGATATTCTCCCCCATTATGGCTCTTACAACCATAATCTACTTATGACGGGGGTATGTGCTTCAGAAACTGCATGCACGAAGAAGTTTTATTAAACAGGAACTGAAACTGCATCATGAAAAACAATTCAAACCTCATCATTGGTTGCTAGCTTGTTCCACATCACACAAGAACTCCAGTAAGTCCTTGGCATTTCTCTTCAAGAGACAGTGAGCTTTGTAGTCATGATTGCAGTTCAAGTAGGAAACAATCATCTTTTTCCCTGACTTGCATCTTACAGCTTCATGAGAACATCCTTAATCACCTTGACACACTGCCTTTTGTATTTCATCTCTGCATAGTAAAATAGGAAGTAACAGCTGAGCCATCTGATGAGTGAGAGTTCTGAGAAGCTCTCAGAATATTATTGCCTTTGTCACTGAATGACACTTGCTTCTGAGATAAAAGGTCAAAACATCAAATCTCACAATTTTGGATGGATTCAATATATTGTTTACCATTTCCACAACACCGCTTCACATATGTTGCATCATATAAAAAAAAAAGCAAATCGATTCTATTATGTCCAGCATACACTGACAGTGGTCCATTTTTGTTACGCTATGCACACTGAATTAATCATGACTTATTAATGGAAACAAACATCATCCTTACAATCGGCATCTACAATATATATGTGTTATGTTTTGAAAGTGAATGTATGTCTGCCATAGCCTCAGGGATTTTACTTACTAAAATTAAACTTGGAAATGGAGTTTCCACCTGAAAGAGCCCTGCTGGGAAAGAGGTGTGTCAATAGAGGCCAGACCATGAGTGACCAGCACTACTGAGGATGGATAGGGCAGTTTGACCTTTGGCCATTGGTCCTTGCTAAGGCTGGCAGTTCTCTCTCTGCTGTGGATGTTGAAGTGAGTCAACTTCTTCCACCACTGACGGGGTTTCCACTAGATTCCTTAAGCCTGAAATAAACCCTCTTCACGCATAAGCTGCTTCTAGGTGGGTGTTTATCCAAGCCATATGACAGTAACAGCAACAGTACAATAGATACCGAGTGAAGTCACTGCTTCAATGAATCTGAGCATGTGGGTTTTGAACTTTAGGAATGTGTTTGGGGGAAATGTGGAAGGATTTGTTACTCTGGACTGGAGAAGCCTCACAGTGTTGTAAGTGGAACTTGATGGACTATTATGGTAAGTGTTTGAAAATGACAAAAGCAGAGAGAATTAAGGGCTATGAAGGTTTGGCTTATAAACTTTGAAAGGTGAAAGAGAATTATTTTTCAAACTGGACTAATGTGAAAGGACAGCCTTTATTCTTCCACCCATGCACAGAGTGTTTGATCAGTATTGATTTTAAAAATAATGGATTAGTGTGTTTGTTGGAAGGTATAGAACAGAAACCTATAAAAAAAATGTATGGTTTATGGCAGGAAGCATTCAAGCCAGTTTGAAGTTCCTGGCTCAGAGAATGGTTTTAGGTTACTGAAGCTGAAACTGTTAAATGGATTACTACCATTAAAGGTTGGGCACTTATTTGCATTGGGAAAACGGAAAAGATGCCTGAAGGTTTAAATCACACATGGAAGACTCAAATAAGTAATAACACAAATTATTTTACATAAAGGTGGTGTTAAGGAATATTTCTAAAGAAATAACCCGTTCTTCAAGGTGAAGGTGTCACCCCAAACCCACTCAACCCCTCACCCCTGAGATTTATAGATTTGCCTCTGTGCCACATCTGGTACTGGTTTTAGAAGCATAAAAACTGAAGGAAAGCAGATCATGAATTCCAACAAGATTGTGATATTCTTTTCGGAAATAGTCCTTGGGTAAAGTGAATCAGGGTTGAAATTTCTGTGTAGGCCCATTCTATGCCTGAAGGTGAACTGGTTCCAGAAGGTGCTGGGATGCAGCATGAGATAAACTGTTGTTGGAATATCCCTGTGAGGAGTCCTAATGAGGCTATTGTATGAAGATGAATTGGTTCCAATAGATGCTGGTGGTTTGGAGCATGTGAAACAGAGTTGAAATCTATGAACTGGAAGACAAATGAACCTTTATACGCTGCTATGAAGATGAGTCATGCTTTGCAGTATAGACCCAATGATGTTTTAGATGTATCAGGGCTGTAGAATGGCTGTTATGGAGAGCTCTGGCTCCAGTTCGAAATAGATCCAGTGTTTTGCAGCTGGTTGGAGAGAGTGAATTGGAATCCAAAGACTTTTTTCACTGGCAATTAATGTTGGACT
This sequence comes from Zapus hudsonius, assembly GCA_004024765.1. NCBI lineage: Eukaryota > Metazoa > Chordata > Mammalia > Rodentia > Dipodidae > Zapus > Zapus hudsonius. The sequence continues at coordinate 35,704 of PVHP010012150.1, forward strand.
TTAATTGGAGATGTTTGTTGTTTTCTTACTGCTTATTGATTTTGCACATTGGTCCAGTCACCCTTTTACACCTTTTTAACAACGGTTACTCTGTGCCATTATGTGCTGAAAATATGTAACTCATTTTGATTTGACAGAGCTCACATTTAATAGTCAGTCTAAAATCTCAGATATGACTTGGGAATGTTGAACAATGTTACAGTTCTTAAAGACTATGGATATCATTGAAGATGGTCTGAATGCAAATTGCATTGTGAGATGGTTATGAGTCTATGGAAACTAGTTGTGCAACGTAGCAGTTTGCATGTGAATAAATGTCCCCCATAGCCTCAGGGATTTTGATTAAGATTGAGCTTACAACTTGAATCTTCAGTGCATGGAGTCCTGTTGGGGAAGAGGTTTGTCAATTGTCATGTATCTCCAATGCCAGTCCTACTGCGGGTGGAAAAGAGCAGATTGAGCTCCAGCTGTTTGTGCAGTTGGAGTTCTCTGCTCTAGATGCTGAAGTAAGCCAACTTCTCCTGCTATTGATGATGTTTCCCCTGGATTCAATAAGCATGAAATTAACCTTTTCCTCTCATAAACTACTTCTGATCCAATGTTTGTCTCATCAATAAGAAAGTAGCTGCAATGATTTGGTAATTCAATCTTGCTGATTCATTTAGAATGTGTTACTCTGCTTTTAAACATATGTAAAATATTTGAAGTATTACCAAGATTCTAATAAAGTGAATTAAAGAAGCACTCAAATTTTCACATATTAAAGAAAGGGATAACATCTGAATTTTAAAAAATAATAATAAAGAAAGATAAAAGAGTTCCCATTTCCTGTGTTTCTCAGTAACTTCTTTTAAATATCTGTATTAATCCCTCATATTACTGCCATCATTTACTGTGGATATAGCCAACTGCTGTGGAAAAATAAATGCTAAATAAGTTTTTGAGTAAGTTTTCAATATAAGTCATGAAGGACATAAGCTCTAGACAAGAAGGCATTACTGTTATTTGGCTAAATTGAAATATTATCACCATCAAATTACCTTCTAAATATACAACTCAGAAATATACAAAATAATACATAACCTCACAGGGACTGTTGTTAACTAAACAAGACCCTCATAAACGAAGGAGAAAATGACCTCAAAATATAAGAGGGACTAGTTTGAGAGAAAGTGTTCTTTTGAGAGAGGGTAGTGGATGAGGTACAAAGGAAGGTGGCTGGAAGGGATTGTGATCTGGGCACATTTTATATATGTATTTAGGTTGTTCAATATATACCCCCATAAAGAAATATGCAATTGATAAAAATGAAACATAAAATCCTTTGTAGAACAAAGGTCACAGATCCTTTAACAAACATTATAACGAAACTTATAACTTCTGTTCTTCTACATTTTCCCAAATATGGGTGAAATATTAAAGTTAATGCAATATACCAAAACCCAGATTATGCAATAAATTGCCTAAAATCTCAGTCCTTTATTATGTCTATTCACAACTTCTTATTACTTCCTTATTTTCATACTAATTTTCAATTATATTTGAAGGAAGAATAACTCTAGGAAAAAATCTTTACTTAAAAGTTATGAAATTTGATAGAAAAAATAAAAACATTATAATGCATGTTTAATTTCTCATTTTAATTCTTAAATATATTATTTTAATAATAGTACTCTATCCCTTCTATAGTTCTCTCTCTCTCTTTCTCTCTCTCTTTTTACATCTGTCTTATTTCTACCTTTTTTCTCTTTCTAGATCTTTGGGATTCATTTCCCCTGTATGGGACTCATTTCTTCTCTCTGTATGCATGCTTATGAAAAGCTTCAGGTAAAATGATGGGCCTCTTCTTTGAGACATAACATGATCTAAATTTGCTTTTAAACCTCTGACTTATGAAACAACCTTTAGTTTTTCATAAAAGATTCATTATAGTAGTAATAATGTCATGAGGATGTTCTAATATAAGACATCCTAAGATCAACCCTGCTGAGCACAGCTTAATCTCCTAGGTTAGGTATTGTGTGTACATGGTTCATGACTATTAATGATAACTGTTTTCTGGTAAATTTATTCATAATGGTCATAAATACACTAATGGCTATTCACATTATCAAAATTTCCAGATCAGTTAAAGGTAAAACATGGTATTTATTGATTATTTATTTAAAATAAAAATGCTTAGCAGCTACAAAATTAATAGTATAAGAAAATTAAATTCATAAGGCAAAATAAATTGCATTGCTTGTAAACAACCTATAATTTAATTTTTGAGAAGTTTATCTGAAACACTGAAAAGTTTTATATTATAAGTAAATGATTAGTAATATTTTATTTATTATTTATGTACTTGCAAGTTAAGACATATGAGAAATGAGAGAGAGAGAGAGAGAAAGAGAGAGAGAGGAGAAAGAGTAGTTAGGTCAGGGCCTCCTGCACTGCAAAGGACTGAAGATGTATGGCCATCTTGAGCATTTGGTTAGTGTGGGAACTAGGTAATCAATCCCAGGCCATTAGGTTTTGTAAGGAAGTGTTTTTAACTGCAGAGCCATCTTTCTAGCCCTTACTAATAATTTTTTAAAAGCAACTGGAACGAAACTATACAGCAAGGAAGTTGTTGAGTAAAGAGGTTAAAGAAGAAAATCTTAGAACTTCTTAAAACTTTAAACTCACTCTCATATTGATTCAGAAAAAAAACTCTCAGAAAAGTGAAGTAAATATAATATCAAGAAATAATTAACTTAGTGATTTACTGTGCACTATTATTTGTCATGTATAAACTTTGTGGAATATTTGTTCTTCGTGGTAAGAATTAGATGACGTGACCTTTTATTAATTTCACTTCCCCTGCAAAAAGGTCAAAGGGGACATTATTGAGCAGTCATTGGCAGTTAGTGAAATTTAAATATATGATACTTTAATGAGTGGTCTTGCTTCCTTCTCATAAGGTAAATGAAGGTGTCAATCTGAAAGATTATATGAAGCTCATTATCCTCCCTGTGCTTCATATATAGCATTCATGTGTGATATCATAATAAATCTAATTAATGAGGTCTTGAACTTGTGAATTCATTTCTTGAATAACACCACACAGGTCATAACACAAGTGTGGATTAAGAAAATATTTTAGTTCAAATTTCATCATAGATCAACAAAGATAAAAAGGAAATATGACCTCTGGCCTTGGAGAAAGTTTAAAGTTACTTCACATTTCTCAAACTCAGTCACCTATACCCTAGGGAAGAAGGAATGTGTTGGAGACAATTGTCAAATGTAAACATAAGTGAAACAAAGAGTAAATAGGTAATGCATTTTTTTTAAGATTCATACCACTGGGCAGATAATACAACATGTAATATTCTCCAATTGCACTGAAATAGTATAACATTTAATGTTCTTTAATTGCATTTGAATAGAAAATAAATACATATGAAACCATATGACCCATGTTTATGGGGGACACTTAATTCAAGCCACCACTTTCCACACCTAGCTCCCATAAAGTGATAACAATATATGATGTAAAATGCAATATATTCAGTCCAACTGTAAAAGAAACCATAGTTTTAGAAATCCCATTTCTGTTCAAACATTCCTATAGTACAAGGTCTCTGAACTGAGCCATAATACAAAAAAACTAAGCAACCAACAAATAAATAAAAAATAATGACAAGCATTTATACTGTGTAATATTTGAAACAAAATTCAATACAAGATTTGGAACAAACAGCAAAAAATAAAAACATCAAATTCTGTAACTTCAAGTCTGACAACTACCCAGTGATGACTCTCTGGAGTTCAAGTACCACCCCTCCAGGTGGACTCCTCACAGCCTGGGGAACAATGCATTCTAAGCCAGAATTTCTTCATGATAGCCTCCCATAGTCCTGGCATCTCCATTGGGTCTCCACTGCAATCCAGGGTTCATATACATGGACATTTCTGAGAAATAAAATCACGATACAAATTCAATCATCTTCTCTTTCCTGCATTTGTTATACTTTGTAGTACCAGGTTTGCTATGAACTTGTTAATCAATGGGAGGAATAAAGCCTACGTTGAAGAGCAGTGCACTCCATCAGCATTTAGGCCCCTTACTTTCCACAGTCTGCATTCTTGAAAGAGCAGCTTATCCAATGTCAATAGTTGTAATCTTTCAAACAATTGCATCTGAACAGGCAATAATGGAGGGCAGGAGAGGAAAGGTAACAAAAACAATCATACTTAGCCAACTCACACAAGAACAGAGAGACAAAGGCCACATATTCTTTATCATATACCTATCCTAACCTGGTTATGCTTAAAGTCTAAGCAAACTTTAAAGGTGAATTAAGAGACTGTAAAAGGGGATGGAAGGAATGGGGAGGGGAGGAATGAGAGGGTTGGTGGGGGACTTTTACAATAAGCTAAACCAATAATGAATCAATACACTAAAATCCTTACTTCCATACAGTAAGCTCCTGAGGAAGTTGTGGGCATCACCTGGTAAGAGGGGCCATGTATGGATTAAGAGGAAGCCTAACCACAGAAAAATTGTTCAAGCCTGAAACTCCATGTCCCAGTCTTTGTTTATTTTCCACACTGTTGATCAAAAAGACACACAAGGTCCCCAAAACAAAATAGGCTTTTGTCAAAGTTCTTGAATACCTACACCATGCCAAAGGTAAGATCCTATTGCTGAAGATACCACAGAGTGTCATCACACAACACCCAGAGATCCTGCTAGATACAGAATGGTAACCAGCTCCCAGATGGTAACATGTTGGAAGGTGTTACATGAGCATCCAGGGGAAAGTGGTCAATGATATATGGAGAAAGCAGATACACAATACAGAATGATATTACAAGAATGCAAAGCACACAGCTATATGGAAGAGACCAGCAAATCAAGAAATGCTCATCTGTGCAATAGTGGCCCTAAACTAAAGAGAGTAATCAATGGCTTAATGATTGGCTAAGAATTCCAGTAAGTGGCAAGGAACCCTTAACTGGAACTCGATTCAATAGCAAAATCTTTTTTTAATATTTTATTTACTAATTTTCAAGCAGAGAAAGAGAGGAAGAGAGAGAGAGAGAGAGAGAGAGAGAGAGAGAGAGAGAGAGAGAGAGAGAGAGAGAGAGAGAGAGAGAGAGAGAGAGAGAGACCAGGGCCACCACCTTGTGGGTCTGGCTTATGTGGGTCCTGGGGAATTGAACCCAGGGCCTTGGGCACTGGAGGCAAGTGCCTTAACCACAGAGCCATCTCTCCAGCCCTGCAATGACAAAGTCTTATGGGGACCAAGAACCCAGGCTCCAAAAGGAATTTCACACTACCAGAGAGCTACAGAGAGGCTACATCTATTAGAAACTTGCCAAATTGTCAATGTTTCTCTCATTTAACCTATTCTGATCTCCATCTCTGATGGAGATTCTGATTGTATTTTTCAGAAGGCAGCACAAACTATGGACAACCTAATTCCACAAACAAGACATGGGGTGATGGCTGGCATTCTGGCAGGAAATGAACCACCCCTGGCCTATCATATAGGGCCCAAAGTGTAACCTATTGGAAAGTGGTGAGATAAACAAGAGACCTATCACCACAGCAAGTCAGATAACCCATGAAAGGTCAAAGGAGTCAGACACAAATGATACCCAAAACAACTCAAAGCAGAAGTCCAGAGACACTTAAGATCTTAATAATAAAGCAAAGTTAGAACTCACCCACCATGACTCAGGGAAATAACTGGAAGGGGGCGGAAAGATTGTAAGAGCTATGTGGGGGATAATATCCAGAGACATTGCTCCCTCAGCAAAAACACACAATGGGAGAGGACAGCTACCTCTTGTGCAATTTATAACCCCCTACCTCAAGGACAGATCCAGTGTACAATATGTGCACTAATGAGGGTTCCCAGTGGGTTTGGGACAGAGAGGGGATAAAAATGGGGTACCATTACAAGCTTTGCTCATACAATGTATCTAATTATCAATAATGATGATATTTTTAAAAAGAGGTAAAATTTTAGAAAAGTAAAAATAAATAGAGAAAAAGTAGAAAATTAGTGAATAATCTATGAAATCTGGTAGCTTTTTAAAAATAACTTTATTATGAATAACCTTATACATTGTATGAGCAAATCTTGTGAATGTGTCCCCGTTTCCCTCTTCTCTGTCTCCTACCCACTGGAATACTTCCTCTGTGCACATTCTGAATCTGTCCATAGGATAGTGATAGTGGTTATGAACTGCACCAGAGGGAGCCAGTTTTTCATTGTGTTCTTTTTTTTCTTCCCCCCTGTTGTGTATTGTTGCTGAAGAGGGCAATCTCTCTGGATTTTCTCCCCCACCATGGCTCTTACAATCTTTCTGCCCCCTCTTCTGCTCACTTCCCTGAGTCATGGAACGTGAGTTTTGAGTCTGCTTTATTGTTGAGATCTTAAGGATCTCTGGACTTTTGCCCTGGGTTGTGAAGGGTTCAAATGCAATTGGAGAATGTTACATGTTGCACTATCTGCTATCTGTCCCATGGTGTAAAGTTAAAAACCAATGCAGTAACATATTTACTATTTGTATCACTTATGTTTGGATTTGACAATGATCTTTAAACACATTTGATAAAGTAAAAAATGGATTGATGAGTATAGTTCAGTAGAATAATGCTTGCCTATTAAGTACCTAGCCCTTAGTTCTAAACTGAATGAAGGGGGGGAGGGACTGGAAATGAAACCTGCTGGTAGTTCATTCTTAAATCCAAGCAGTCAGAAGGATAAAGCTTCTGACTTTTGATGATGATTACAATGAGTTCCTAGACAGCCAGGGTTATAGTAATAAAAAAAATCACGAATGAACAAAGGAAGTTAGGAAGGACTCAGGGTAGAAAGGAAGAAATTAGGGTAGTAAGGAAGGATGGAGTTCTGGAAAGGAAAGGAATATGTTAGGAAGTGAGTGAAGTGAAGGAGAAGAAAGAGAAATAAAAAAAAAAGAAAGAAGAAAATGAATGATTAATCTGTGAAATCAAACTGAAAAAAGTCACAGACAATGTGCAGTTTGGGGGAGGTAGTTTAGAAAGAAAGTTAAAATTTTTATATATACCACTTAAAACATTATTTTTATTATTGAATTCTCAAGTTATATGATATCTTGATTTATTTGTTCTATATTTTATCTATAACTGCTGTCATGGTTTGATCCAGGTGTTCCCCACAAATGAATGCTTTCTGGGTAATCGGTCCTCAGCTGATGGCAGTTTGGGTTTTACAACCTCTCTGGAGCTGTGTTGTTGGGGGTGGGCTTCCCCTTGTCAGTGTTTGGCACATCTTCCTGCTGCTGTTTGCAGTGCTTTGACGGAGGTGATGTCCACCCCTCTGCTCATGCCATCATTTTCCCTGCCAGGATGGAGTCTCCCCTCAAGTCCATAAGCCTAATAAACCCTTTCCTCCAGAAGCCACTTTTGTTTGAGTTCTTTCTGCACAGCAACTAGAAAGCTGACTGCAACAATTACTTTTTCTGAAGATCATTTATCTTCTTTTCCAACATGGTTCAAGTCTCTCTTCAGTAGATGCTCTTTCTTTTTTCTAGTAGATCCTGTTTATTCCCAACTTGTCTAAGATCTTCTGACAAATGCTACCTCTCAATAAACTGCCAATTATGCTGAAGCTTCCAGTAGTGAACAGAAGAATGAACGGATGGAAGAACTCCAAAATAAGATGCCAAACTTTTCTTTAAATATGACAAAGAGAGAAAAGATTCTTCTTATTGACAGTCTTAGGAACCATCGGGCATTTCTCTATAGATTTATGACCAGAGAAAGGCACAGAGCTTTGCCTAGTATATTCCCCAGAGCTCAGAGCC
>PVHP010012151.1:0-43604 GCA_004024765.1 Zapus hudsonius
TATATATATATATATATATATATATATATATATATATGATTGTGTCATCTACAAAGAGGGATAGTTTGACTTCTTCCTTTCCAATTTGTATCCCTTTTATGCTATTCTCCTGACTTATCTATGTTAAAGAGCAGTGGTGAGAGTGGACACCCCTGTCTTATTCCTGAGTTAAGCGGGAACTCCTTGAGTCATTCCCCATTGAGGATGATTTGTGCTTTAGGAGATCTGTATATTTGACTTCATCATGTTGACGTATAGACCATCTATGTCTATTCTTTCCAGGGTTTTGAACATGAAGTGGTGTTGAATTTTGTCAAAAGCCTTCCCAGCATCAATTGAGATGACCATGTGGGTTTTGCAATTGAGTTTGTTAATGTGGTGAATTATATTTATTGATTTGCCTATGTTTAACCATCCCTGCATCACTGGGATGAAGTCAACTTGGTCAGGGTGAATTATAGTCTTGATGTGGGTTTATATTCAATTTGCTAGGACTTTGTTTAGGATTTTTGTGTCCAAGTTCATCAGGGATATGGGTCTGTAGTTTTTTTTTTTTTCTTGTAACATCTTTACCTGGTTTGGGAATTAGGGTAATGGTAGCTTCGTAGAAGGAGTTTGGGAGATTACCCTCTTTTTCTATGCCCCTAACAAGCTTCAAAAAGAGAGGTTTCAGTTCTATGATGAAGGTTTGGTAGAATTTGGCTGAGAACCCATCTGGACCTGGGCTTTTCCATTTGGGGAGGTTCTTGATTACCGAATCAATCTCTGTGATTGTTATCGGATTGTTTAGGATCTTTACCTGCTCTGGTCTGAGATTTGGTAGTTCGTAGGTATCCAGGAATTTATCCATTTCTTCCAGGTTCTCTAATTTTGTGGAGTATAGGTCTTGGAAGTATGACCTGATGATGCTTCCAATTTGTTCGGGATCTGTTGCAATCTCTCCCTTGTCATTTTTTATTTTGTTAATTTGGGCCTTCTCTGTTTTTCGTTTGATTAAATTGGCCAGGAGTTTGTCAATCTTATTGACTTTTTCAAAGAACCAACTCTTTGATTTGTCTATTTTTTTAATTGTTTTCTTTGTTTCCAAGTCATTAATCTCAGCTCTGATCTTAATTATTTCCTTTCGTCTCGAGCTCCTAGGGTTGGATTTTTCCATCTGTTCTAATGACCTTAGGTGGGATGAATAGGTGGTTGATTTGAGACCTCTCTGTCTTCATTGTGAAGGCATTTAGTGCAATGAATTTCCCCCTGAAGACTGCCTTCATTGGGTCCCTTAAATTCTGAAAGGTTGTGTCTAAGAAATTCCGGATTTCCTGTCTGATTTCTTGTTTGACCCATTCATTGTTCAGGAGTGAGTTGTTCAGTCGCCAATATCTATTGAAACTTTTGGATCCTCTTCCATTGTTAATTTCTAGCTTTAATGTGTTGTAGTCTGATATGATGCAGGGGATTACATTGATATTTCTGAATTTGTTGAGGGATGATTTATGGCCCAGTATGTGGTCAATTTTCTTTTTTTTTTTTTTTTTGGTTTTTCGAGGTAGGGTCTCACTCTAGCCCAGGCTGACCTGGAATTCACTATGTAGTCTCAGGGTGGCCTTGAACTCACGGCGATCCTCCTACCTCTGCCTCCCGAGTGCTGGAATTAAAGGCGTGCGCCACCATGCCCGGCTCGTGGTCAATTTTCGAAAAGGTTCCATGTGGTACTGAGAAGAACGTGTAATCTGTGTTCTTGGGATGGAATGTTCTGCAAATGTATGTTATCCCTAATTTGTCTATGGTTCTATTTAGGAACTTTATTTCCCTGCTTGTCTTTTGTTTGGATGATCTGTCTAGTGATGACAGTGGAGTGTTAAAGTCTCCTACTATGATGGTGTTGGCATCTATATCTGCTTTGCTTTTGAGTAATTTATGCGTAATGAACTGAGGGGCCCTTGCATTTGGTGCATACATATTTACTATAGTGATGTCTTCCTGTTTTGTCATTTCCTTGATGAGTAGGAAGTGGCCATCATCACCCTTTTTTATTGCTATAGGTTTAAAGTCTATTTTGTCAAATATTAGAGTAGCTACACCCACGTTTTTATTATTCCCACATGAATAAAAAATTGTTTTCCACCCTTTTACTCTCAGTAGGTTGCTGTCTTTAGTGATAAGGTGTGTTTCTTGAAGGCAACAGATGGAAGGGTCCATTTTCCTGATCCAACCTGAGATCCTGTGTCTTTTTATAGGAGAGTTAAGTCCATTTATATTCAAAGTTATAACTGTGAGGTTTGCTTCAAACCCTGCCATGTTAGAGAGAATATGGAGGTTGGTATCTGAGCTGTTGTTATTATTTTTATGTCTTACTTTGCTTATTCTCTGTTCCTTTGCTGAGGTAGAATGTTTGTCTCATCTACATGGGACATCTCGTGAAGAAACTTCTGAAGGTTTGGCTTTGTGTTCAAGTAATTGTAGAGCTGGTTAATTTCATGGAATACTTTCATTTCTCCTTCTATTATGATGGATAACTTTGCTGGGTACAGTAGTCTAGGTTCGAATCCATACTTCTTTAGGCCTAGGACCACTTTGTTCCAAGCTCTCCTGGCTTTTAAAGTTTCTCTGGAGAAGTCAGAGGTGATTCTGATGGGTTTTCCTTTATAAGTGATTTTCCTTTCTCTCGTTGCTCTAAGGACTCTCTCTTTATCCTCAGTGTTTGGCATTGTAACTAAGATATGTCTTGGGGTGTTCTTCCTTTGGTCCAATTTGTTTGGGGTCCTCTGTATCTCTTTTAGAAGTACAAGGCTATCTCTTGCCAAGTATGGAAAATTTTCTTGAATAATTCTGTGAAAATATTTTCTATGCCCCCAGCTTGGTTTTCTTCTCCTTCTGGGATCCCTATGATCATGAGATTAGGTCTTTTTATGGTATCCCACATTTCCCTTGAGTCTCATTCACTTGCTCTTTTGAATTTTGTGAAGTTTCTGATTTCTCGTGAATTCTCCTCTGTTTTGTCTTCCATGTATGATGTTCTGTTTTCCCAGTGGTTAATTCAATTTTTTGTTTTCTACAAGTTCTTTTTGGGTTGTTTCTATCATCCTGTTGAGATGTGATTTCATTTCAAGGTTTGATTTAATTACTTCTTCCTGATAGTCATTCTTATATTTGCAGATGTCTTTGGTTAATTTGGAAAGCTGGTTTTTGATACCTTCAGTTTGCTGGCTTGCCTTTAGTTATGATATGTCTCTCCTGACATCCATTTGGTTCTCCTCCATTATATTAAGCCTGGTGGCAAAGCTAATGAGCTGACTTTGTACCTTTTCATTATGTTGGTCCATCTTTTCTTGCATGATTAACATTAAGTTCTCCTTAAGATCTGTGCCAGTATGCTCGGGGTTTAGTGTCGTGTCTTCCTGGGCCTGCCTCTGCTCTCTCTCTTTAGTGGTATCGTTTTTGCCATTTGGCTGGGTTTCCTCAGCTGGTGCTATATTCTTGTGTTGAGGTCTGCCCATTTTGATTCCACTTGGGGTGATTGGTGGAATTCCTTTGATCTGATTACACTTTGCTAGTGTATTCTGGGAGGACACTGGGCCCCACTGGTAGGGTTGGGCACTCACTTGTTTAATCTGTGTGTGTGCGTGCCCTCAGATCACTGGCTGGACTTTGATGGTGATACTGGGGGTAACCTGTTAGGAAGGGTGTGGGACTATGGGTCTTAGTAAGCGGAGGGTGTGGTGACAGGTCCTATGTAGCCTGCTAGGAGGGTGCGGGACACCTTGGAGACAAGGTAAGACAGGGAAGGTTGTCAACTGCCTATCACTGGCCATCCACAGACTATATATTGCGTGGGGAAACCACAGTAACCAGGTTGCGGTAGAACCACAGGAGCTAGCAGGCACATAGGAGAAATGCAGAAACTTGAGCTTGAGGATACCTCAGCGACCAGTGCTTGGGGGATTACGCAGAGTCAGTGGGCAGGGATATCGTGAGGAGTCAGGGTTGGGGGAGCTGCAGGGGTAGACAGGTGGGGAAACTGTGGGGGTCAGGGCTCAAGGAATCCACAGGGTTAGAAAAAAATAGGAAAAAAGATAAAGAAAGAGAAAAGGAAAAAAAAAGAAAAGAAATAAGAAAAAAATAATTTAAAAAATGTTAAAAAAGAAATAGGCACGTAAGGTGGCGTTGCAGGGGTGGGGCAGACCCTCCCAGGAGATACAGAGGCCAGGGGAGGGGCTGCAGAGGAGAATCCCTGGTGGGTGGGAGGGAAAGACAAATGAAAGAAAAAACAACAACTACAACAACAACAACAAAAAATTTAAAGGTAATAAACCTGCAAGGGGGTGGGGCGAAGTACGGCAGGAGGCAGGGAAGGCCAGGCGGAGGCCAGGGGGCAGGGCTTTGGAGGATAAACCCTGTGGTCGGGTAGAAAAAAAGGAAAAAAAAGTTAAAAGGAAATAAACCAGCAAGGGGGCGGGGCAAGGTGCAGGAGGTGAAGGGGGCAGGGCAGACCCTCTCAGAGACTTCAAGGCCGGGGAGTGGTGCTTCGGAGGATAAGTACCGTGGGCAGGTGGGATTAACAAAAAGAAAGAGAAAAGAAAAGAAAAGAAAAGAAAAGAAAAGAAAAGAAAAGAAAAGAAAAGAAAAGAAAAGAAAAGAAAAGAAAAGAAAAGAAAAGAAAAGAAAGTTGAAAAGGAAAGACCCACAAGGGCGGGGGAAGGAAGGGAAAAACGGGAGGCACAGTGGGGGAGGGACGGGGAAGAAACCCGAGGGGACCCAGCAGAGGCCTCTGTAAAGCTGCAGGCATCAGGCCGGCTGAGGCAGCTCCAGTGCTGGGGCTGCCAGCTCGGGAAGACTCACTGCCTCCTGCGAGGGCTGGTCCTCGTTGGCATCTTCCAGTCGTGAGGATCCTGTGCCAGAAGGTGTCTGGAGCTCAGAGCGTGGCCACAGCTGATGTCCACGACCTGGATCCCTGCTGAAAACCCTGACCCTTGTTTCCCGAGTGACACAACCTGTCTGTTAGTCAGCCATCTTGAACCGGAAGCCCAAGTTTAACTTCTTAAAAATACTTGGGAAAGAATACTTAGTGGATTTAAAAATGGTCAGATATACTTGGATTCAGCAAATGGGTATGTATATATAAATAGTATAGAGACAGATTTAATGTAAAATAAGGTGTGCATATATGCATATATATGCAAATGAATGCTATATGTAGATCTAAGGCATGTGTATCTTTTCGGCTTCAGCAAAGGACAACCACATTTGAGATGATTTAACAAGTTAGCACTATATATGTTACAGGAGTTGGATGTGAGTAAAAGACCTTTTTTGTAATTAAAAGGCATATATTTTCAGTTTCAAATTCTGTTGTTTCAAAATAGGATGAAGCATTTAAGAGACATCTTGTCTGTTTGCCTTGTGTTTTGAAAATAAGCCTCTATGGAAGATGATGAAAAGCAGAAACAAACTCTCAGAGGAAAGAAGGATATAATTTAGAGCAGAGAGGGGACTGAGAGAGGCCACCCAGTTTCCCCAAGAGAGCCCCCACCACCCCAGTCCTCTCCCATTGCCCAGGCTGTGATACTAGAGCCTCACCTCAGAGCATAATGGAATGCCTCTGACTAGGACTCTGTCTCTGGCAAGAGAATGCCATCTTGAGACCCATTAGGAAAGCCACCCAGCTCCCCTCTGCAGGAATCCAGAAGTGACCTTTCCTTTCAAGGTTTTTTCTCAAACAAACCCTGCCAACATTTTCCTATTCTGACGTCATGGAGCTACACAACAGCTGGCCTACATTTTCTAATATTAGCTCTTCATAGTTTTTGAGGAGTTATTATATCCTTCTCAGCTGTCTCTTTGCCAGAACAAATAATGTGAACTCCTTCGGCTTGATACCAAGGTTAGCCTCCATCACTTTATTGCTCTCCTCATTGAAGCGGTTCAATTTTTCAATATCCCTTTCAAAGCACAGTGGTGCTGAGTGACTACACGCTTCATACAACAATGCTGAGGAACCTGAGCGAGAATGTGCCTATCTGCATTGTGCATCTGTGGTACTAACAAATTTTGATAGATTTCCCTAACAAGCTGTACTTTTTCCATAGACTATTTACATAGTCTATTTTAATGCAGTATTTCCCATGGATGCTAGAGTTCATTATTTTCATCCACACTGTAGAGCTAAACCATGAGCAGGAGACTTATAGCTAAGAAAGCAGGTGGTAATACATTCAAGAGAGAGACCGACTTCTTTGCATAAGAACAAGTACGTTCATTTTTATAGTTACTTTTGTCTGTAACAAGTTTGTATAGCCTGAGCCTGCCATTCATTTTCTACAGCCGGGCATTTTTTTTCTCTCTCAGCTTAAACAGCCCTTCTTCCTCTGGGACGGTCCTTCCTGAAGTTCTCACATCTGTGTCCCACATTTTCACACACATGCCACAGGACACAGTTAACCCCCCCTACTAGGATCTCCCATAGCTCCCCACACAGGTGCCACACTCACCAAAAGCATTTACGTCATCTGAGAACATTACCTTTGCTAAATGTTATGGGTTGTTCTATCCTGTGAAATAGCATGAATGGAGTGACAACAGGCAGATACAGATTGCTGAGCCAGTAGACACACCTGAAAACCGGGAAAAGTTCAGTTGAAAGGCCAGGGAGATTGCTTAGTGGATAAAGCACTCGTCTTGCAAGCATGAGGTGTGGAGTTTGGAACCCCAGCACCCATGTAAGTGTCCAGTGGGTGTGGTATGGCCAGTTAACTAGCTAGACTAGCTGAATCACTGAGCTCTGAGTTCAGGAAAGTGGAGAGTGAGGAAGGAAGACATCCAACATCAATCTCTGGCCACCACATGCACAGGAACACATGTGTATGTACACCAGCACACACATGTCTACAGACATGTAAATTTATTTACACACAGGCAGTTGATTACACTTTGCTATACTTCACTATTTATATGAATTCTTATGAATTCTGGGATTTGGATTGTGAGGGTGTAAAATTTCTTTTGTTTTTTTTTTCTTATTCTTTTCCTTTTTTTTTTTTCCCCTCAATGTAGGGTCTTGCTATAGCCCAGACTGACTTAGAATTCACTATACAGTATGTAGTCTCAGGGTGGCCTTGAACACATGGCAATCCTCCTACCTCTGCCTCCCAAGTGTTGAGACTAAAGGTGTACACTACCATGACCAACTAATTTTTAAAATATTTTTTATTTATTCATTTTCAAGCAGAGAGATACAGAGAGAGAGAGAGAGAGAGAGAGAGAGAGAGAGAGAGAGAGAGAGAGAGAGAGAGAGAGAGAGAGAACCAGGGCCAACACCTTATGGGTCTGGCTTATGTGGGTCCTGGGGATTTGAACCCAGGGCCTTAGGCACTGGAGGCAAGTGCCTTAACCACTGACCCATCTCTCCAGCCTTAATTTTTTTTCTTAAACTCTTTAAATTTTTTAACCGAAATTTTAGTCTTATCCAATATTTTGCCATACAGTCACTTCTATAAAGAATTGAGAAATCTTAACTTTTGTCACATTTTTAAAAAACAAATGAAGAATCTATCCATTTTGGAAAAAGACTCTCTGCCCTCAAACAACCTGCTTTCTCATTTAGTGAATTAATTTTTTTAGAGTTGCCTGATTTCTAGCACCACCATAAATAGCATTTAATCATTATGAAGCAATTTTTGATCAAAGAAAGCTTATTTTCTGGTGCTTATTATTTGAAACACTGTGTGAATACATATATGTATTCACATGTTCAATGTTTATATTTGCTATTGGTTAATATGATTTATAAGTGAAAGTAGATAATCTGATTAATTTTTTTTTAAATAGTGCTGTACATCTTCAGATTGGATGCTATAAATAAAATGAAGTAAACTTGGAAACTTGGCATTTACTTATATTAATATACTGAAATTTTAGCCATGTGTCCCTTTGCATGAAATTTAATATATAAGGATAATCAAATAATTATTTTGTTTCTTCCATATTTACTTAGTGAACAGACAGAACAAAACAAGTAAAGTCCCTGACCTCATGAAACTCACCTGTCATTAGGAAAGGCAGTTAAAATTAAACATACATATATGTGTATATGTGAATATATATATATATATTCAGAAATATCTAGTCAATCTGAAGGAACATACTCTTTCATAGGTGTATGTATATACTACAAATATGATATATATTATATTAATTTATTCACTTAGGGTTATGAATAGCTTTATAGAAGTCATTTGAGACTAAACCAGAGAATGAATTAAGGGAACAGCAGCATTTACATTATGATTAGGTCTTCAAGATTTACCTCCAGTATGATAAAAGTAATTTTCAGCAGGAGTTTATGTGCTGCTGTGTAATGCTTCATAGAATAGAGAGGCATGGGTGTAACTAGGGAGACCTGTAGACTGCCAGTATCTCCACAGAAGATGATGGGGGCTTGAAGCTGAGTATTGTGGAGAAGCAAGAATAAATTAGATTCTGTATGAAGGAAATCAGATAAAACTGTAGGACTGACTGGTTGTGGGATGAAAAATAAAGTAATCAAGAGTGATTTAGCAGTGTTGAACTTGAGCTACCGGGTGCAGAGCAGAGTGCTGTTGGCCACAGTAAAGCTCACTGAGATCGAAGATGAGGGAAACAGGTCAACAGTTTGAGGATATGCTGAGTTTGAGATAGCTAATGAGGTTTAGTGAAAGTTCAGTGCTTTAAGTAATAAATTAGAAATTCACAACCTACATATGGTATTAGTGTGCATAATTAGAAAACCTAAGAGTTGTAGCAGAAAAAAAAGAAAAAGAGACTGAAGATTGAGGCTTGATGCATGACTCTGTTTGGAGGAATGGAAAAGAAAATCAATCAGCAGGAACAGTGAGAGAGTTGCCTGTGTGGTGAGGAGAAAACCAGGGAGGGAGGGCAAATAGGAAGATAGTGGAGATGATTAAGTTGTTGATGTTTCTTCTTCTTCTTTTTCTTCTTCTTTCTTCTTCTTCTTCTTCTTCTTCTTCTTCTTCTTCTTCTTCTTCTTCTTCTTCTTCTTCTTCTCTCTCTCACTCCCTCTCTCCCTCCCTCTCTATCTCTCCCTCTCTCTCACACACACACATGCACATACCGCCACCACTACCACATACCACATGCCACATAAACACACATGTGTCCATCTTTTTCTTAGTCAAATGGCTACAATAAACCGCAAAAACCTTTAGCTTTAAAATAAGATTATATGCACTTATAGATCTTTACTAATAGCCAATGGCAAAGAGGAATCATGCATTAAAACATTCTTGAAATAACTACTAAATGCAGCTGTTACACCCACTGTTGTCTAGGGAGAAACTGATGAGTACTTGCTCCCTCAGGCAGGGCGCTTGCAAAAGATGAAAGGCTAATTCCACCAAAGTTCACCATGATAAGCCAATGAGTTTATCAGGCTTTCTTCGAGAGCATGAGTGAATGGTTACTATAGGAGTGTGGAGACTCCATAGCAGCTATAGTATTGCAAAGTCTCGGTGAACAACCATGTCAATCTCCACTAAGCTGCACATACTGGAGTCCCAGTCACTAGATCTTCTACCCTCTCCCAAGAGACCAGGAAACCTTGTACATCACTATGTAACTCTTGGCACAAGGAGATGCCTGAGATCCCCATCGAGAGCCTGATAACCCTCTAGACACTCTCCTTCTATTCAGGAAAGTCAGCAGCCACATTCTACAGGGTCTCTCTGGAGTGGTAGTTGTCAGGGCTCCTCCTGATAATGATGGCAATAATCATTTCTTTTTTCTGAGATGACCTTATCACACCACTGCATGCTAGAACTCTGAAGCTGCTTTTCCCACTATAGAACTTGAACATGTAAAATCAGTCTTCCTGGGATCTGACAAGCAGGCAACTGTGAACCATCTCCCCAGCAAGGAGGGAATCAAGCAAGCAAGTTCCTTTAAATGGTGAACCATCCCCCCAACAGAGGATCAGCATTATTTTTTTTATTCCCCTAAGCAATGAAAGTTACTATTCAACTCTTAGATTATACCTCCAAAAGCCCAGGAGAAGAAAGACATATCTTTTAGGCTTTTCTTAACTCTAAAGAAATAATATTCATTCTAAGTTCTAGTAGCTTTAAATGAGCATTTAGGATTTGGAGAGGTTCTGTTGATGGAAAATTAGACACTTGTAGGCAACTTTCTTGTTGCTGCAGAAAAGAACCCAACCAATGTCTTGTTGGTGGAATTGGACAGATCCAGTATGTGCACCGAGGAAGGACCCCAGTGGATAGGGGACAGAGAGGAAGGAAATGGGGACACCTTCACAAGAGTTGCTCATATAATGTATATATTTACTCATAATAAATGTATTGATTTAAAATAAAAGAACCCAACCAAAAGCAGCTTGTGGAGGAATGGGTTTATTTTGACATCGCCTCATTGCCAACATCAGGTGGAAAATAGCAACAGGAGAGTGTGTCAGACACTGGTAGGGCAAAGCTGGCTATATCTCGCATAAGCCCACTCCCAATTACAGGCCTCCAACAAGGTTCTGAAATTGCCATCAGCTGGGAATCAAGCATTCAGGACATTTGTTTGTGGGGGACACCTGGATGAAACCACAATGTGCCCATGCCCCCTACAAACTAATAATTATATGTGATAGAAATACAATGCATTCAGCTCAACTCCAAAAGTCTCCATAGTTTTTCTTTCTACTGAGCCATAATACCAAAAAGCAAACCCATAATGGCACAGAACATTCACACTGCAAAAGATAGCATTGGGCATAGCACAAACAGATTGAACCAATACCAGATTTAAAAGAAACAGAACAAACATCAAACTCTAACCACAATTCTAATAATTCACTCTAGAGTTCCAATTCCGCACCTCCAGCCCGGCTACTCACAGTCTGGGAAAACTTCATGCTGTGCAGGCAGCTCTCCTTGGCAGCCATACATAGCCCTGGCATTTCACTGGGTCTCCACTGCAACACATGGTTCATCCTCATGGCTCCATCAGGTCTCCATGCAGGTAGTCCAACACACCTGCTTCACACTGTTGATGGCCATTTTCCAAAACAAAACTGTGTTGCAAATGCAATGACCCTCTCTTCCTGCATTCATTATATTCCATAGACCAGGTGGGCTACCAACTTGCTAATCAGGAGGGAATAAAACTGACTTTGAAGAGCAGGAAACTCCCTTCAGCATTCAGGCCCCTGACTTTAAAAGACTCCACATTCTTCCTGCTGTCCCAATGCAGATCACCTGGCCCAGTCTCAATGGTTGTAATCTCTCAAACAATTGCTGCTGAATGGGCAAGAGTTTCAGCCAAGAGATTTCATTTCTTTCTCTGCCATCTCTTCTGCTCATACCAGTCCACTTCTACATAAAGCAACCCTGCACAAGTTCTCGGGACACAGCAGGTAGAACAAAGCAAGGCTCTCATACAAAATGCTTTTGGCACAGTCCTGACAGATTTTTCTCACCCTCATAAACCAAATCTCACAGTCTAGAGTCCTTTCAGGTCTTTCCAACTCTGACCAGAATGGTCAATCAAGGTGTACTTACAGAAGAACTGCAATGTATTTTTTAGGCTGTGGTTTCAAACCTGCCCATATTCCTTGTTGTAGTCGACTTTCTTTGTTGCTGCACAGAAAGAACCCAAACAAAAGTGGCTTGTGGAGGAATTTATTTGGTTTAAGGACTCAAGGGGAGATTCCATCCTGGCAGGGAAAATGATGGCATGAGCAGAGGGGTGGACATCACCTCCGCCACAGCACTACAAACAGTGGCAGGAAGGTGTGCCAAATACTGGCAAGGGGGAGCTGGTTTATAATCCCCAAAAGCCTGCCCCCAACAACACAGCTGCATTGAAGTTGTAAAATCCAAACTGCCCTCAGCTGAGAATTGATTACCCAGAACACATTCATTTGTTTGTGGGGGACACCTGGATCAAACCATGACTTTCCTCTTGCAAATCAGTTCCAAAAGTCTAAAAGCCACAGAATCAGGGTTCGAGCAGCTATGACACATCCCACTCTCTGGTACCAAAACCATAGCAGTCAGCTTTCTCTCGTTAGTGCAGAAAAGAACCCAACTAAAAGCTGCTTGTGGAAAAAGGGGTTTATTTTGGCTTACAGATTGGAGAGGAAACCCATTATGGCAGGGAAAATGATGGCCTGAACAGAGGCTGGGCATCACCTCCAACACAGCAAGTAGCAAACAGTGGCAGGAAGGTTTGCCAAAAACTGGCAAGAGGAAGCTGGCTATATCCTCCATAAGACCACCCTCAACAACACATCCTCCACCAGGTTCTAATACCCAAACTGCCATCAGCTGTGGATGGAGCATTCAGAACACAGTCACTTGTGGGGGACATACCACAGTGCTCTATGTGTGTGGTACTGTGGTATATGGCAGCATGACTTTGAAAGCATGTTTCCATTACAAGGAAAGGTTTAGTATAAGAGAAAGCCTTCTTGCTTCAGTACTAGGCAAACTTACCTTATAAAGGGTATTGGCATTGCTTTTGTTTCCTGAAGGTGACTGAATCCCTGCATCTAAGCAGATGGCCTTGCCCCTGGACATACATGCCCTTCTCCATATGTTCTTAAATTAAAATGTTGGATGTCAACTGTGAGGAATGCATTATGGACTTTTCAACTTTGTGCTTAAATTTTTGCCCTAGCATTTCTCCCCCCTAGGATCAATCTCCTAATAGTGAAGCTAAAAATGAGGATTTAAGAAATTTTTCTTCTGCTGCTCCATCTAGTAAGAAAAGAGGGGACAACATAAAGAGCTACCACATTCTGAATTGTATCTTCTCAACCTTTTCCTGTTGGCTAAGTCTCCAGCTCTCTCTGAGGTTCTGTGTTCTCACTTGTAAAATGAGTTTTCCATTAATTGTTATATGATTGACTTGTTTAAACAGTCCAAGCAACCAACATGGTATTTGAAACCTGGAAGGCAATCAGTACCCTAGTTCCTACACTGCCTACCCCCCAGGGCATGCATTCATTGCTGAATCCCCAGGAGGCCTGGAGGGACCAAAGTAAGCAAGGTGAGCATGTCGAATTCCCATCTGCCTTCTGGAACAGCATTTTCATTGAGCTCAGGATTTCAGGCAAAAATAAATATTCAAATTGAGCCAATTTCATGCTGGAGTTCAAAATATCAACACAAAAAAATCAAATATCACTCCCTTAACATTTTGTTTTGCAAAATATTTAGATCGAGTTAATATTTTCAGTAGCAGTTGAATGATTAAGTAAAAATTAAGAAAAATGCAGTTTGTTTATGTAGGTGAGATGTTATGATAACGAGGGGCATTCCCTGACCTCAGAGTGTTTAAATAAATAACCTCAACATCACATTACCAGAATATTTTGCATTTGAAACCTGCTAGAGGATTTTAACTTACCAAGCTTCTAGAGACCTTTTCAAAGGTGTTATGTAAATGGAAGTCATTATTATTTATGACTGATCAAGCTGCATTTTTACCTGTTTTTTCTAAACCGAGCATTTCAAGCAGATTAATCTATGAACCAAGCATTCGAATAGATGCATCCTCTTGTCAATAAAAAAATGTGATTTTAGGTGAAAGGTCTTAAAAGTATTTATATGAGATTTAACATTATAAATAACTTCCATCATGTTTCATGTGTTATCTACCAGTTGGTTTCACAGTGGAAACAAGTTTTAATTCATTCATGTTAAAGTAGTGTTCCAACTGGGGGAAAATCAGAAGGCCTTGTCCCAGCCATCTCTTTGGAGATTTGTGTTTTAATCATTGTGTCATTTGTTATGTTCCAAATATCTCATAAATATGGTTTTAGTCAACCATGTTTGGCCCTTGAGTCACTCTGTCTAGAAGCAGGGGATGACTAGCATGACCCATTAGCTGTGTTCTGCTTCCGTGGGGATAGAAGGTGGCAAGAATGGTGAATGGAGACCTTGGCCTCTCTACTAAAGGCCTTCAACTATTTACCCCAGCTGTGATAAATGATCCTGGATTCTCATGGATGATATCGCTTAATCTTTGTCCATCCAGCTGTAATTACTGCCCTCAAATAAAGCAAGACTCAGATATGCTAAAGAACCTCCCAAGAGCACAAAGAAGAGCCCTCTAACCCATGGATCCCCCTAACCCCTACCAAACTCTGCTATGTCTCTGAGGAAACTTTTCTGTCTTAAATCTCTTTGCTAGCCATGCTGACTACAATCAGCATTCTCACAACCTGCACACACTGACACTGGAATAAGGCAACAGAAAGCAAGCAAGTACTGATGTGAAGTCTGGGGTTAGCTAATGGGGTTGATTTAACAACTGCTTGCCTTCTTCTTGAACATAAATGTCCTTGGTTACTCTGTCATTTTGTATAATAGGGATCTATTTACATTTTGCTAGCAAGGATGTTCTTAACTTTGTATGAGTGAATTACATAGAAACTTCGTGCTCTTCCTATAAGTAATGTGGCTGGGGAAGGTTTTTCCAGTGGAATAAGTTTGTAAAATGCTAATGTTTCTAGGTGAGAAGAATGCATTAAGTTTAATCATCTGAGTTTAAGAGTGTCAGTGGATCTCAATGTAAGTCTGGAATCCTTTCTTGGCTTATGCAGGGGAGGCTTTAAGAGGGGCCTGGGTTTTTAACTGGGACATGTAAGAAGTATAGAATTTGGTTTAGTGGAAGGAAAGCAAGGTGCCTGCCAGGTGGATGGAACAGTATGTCCAAATTTTCTATGCAGTGGCAGCTGTGGCAGGTGTGGGCAGCACTTCAGGTGGGATTACAGAATCCTCATAAAACTAGAAGGTTAGAGTGGAGTGAACTGAGTGTTTTGGAACATTAGTGGGTAGAATGTGGATCTGAAGCAATTACAAGTGAGGAGTTTATTCTTACCTTTTTTTTTCTAACAAGATGGTGTCATAATGAAACCATGCTTTAAGAAAATGATGGCCATCAGGATGGATTGTTGTGGAGGCTGAGTTGTGAAGTAATAAAGTGATGCCAGGTATTGCAAATGCAGATAATCATTTAAATGTTGAATAGTGAAAATGGAAGAAAAGAAAATTTTATAAAGGAAGAATAAATTTGAAGACTACTCTAATATGGGCATGATATTTCCAGGAAAGGAAAACTGTTTAAAAGTGATCTTTGTGGAATTTTTTATAATAAAGCTGAAGCATAGAATTCAAATACACCAGCTGTAAAGGGCAAGGAGATAAAGAAAAAGCTTTCCCAAACCCACCAAGTTCCACTGCTTATTTTCCTTCCTTTTTGTTACTTCTTTCTTTCTTCCTTCCTTCCTTCCCCCCTTTTTTTTTCTTTTTTTGAGTGTTTTAGACACAAGTTCTCATTCTACTCAGGCTGTACTGGAACTCACTCTGTAACCCAAATTGGCCAAGAACACAGCAATCCTCCTTCCTCAACCTCTCAGTGCTGGGATCAAAGGCCAGGCTTCCTTTGCTTATTTGTTTTTTAATCCTAACCGTTGCACACACACACACACAAAAAAAAAAAAAAAAAAAAAAAAAAAAGAAAATATATGCTATTCACGTAATTACTGACATGAGGTAACACCATACTCCAGTTTCAAACAGTAACCAAAATGAAGCCAGCAGGTTGGACTGTTACTAGCTGTTTAGTATTGACCAGTTAATTAGATCTCCTTAAGAAAGTCTTAGTTCTGAGAAGCATTGTTGCCCAATCTGTTTTGTCCATTTGAGTCCCTCCTAGGAAGCTTTCTCTCAGAATAGTTTTAACTTTATGTGATATATTAAATATTGTACTATTATTTTTCAGAAACGTAGTAATTTAAACTTAAAGTGAATACTTAAGCTCAACCAGGGCATGAAGATGCATGAAGATAAGACAAAAGGATCTGGCCATTTAGCAGGACTTCATCCAAATTAATTATCAGCTAGGACTCAAATGCAATTTCTTTTCAATGAATGACTTTAGAATTCTATATAACTATAATATGCATATATATCCATATATAGTTGTATGTATGTAGCATTATACATATATACCTATGATTGGATTCATACTCAAGAAGAAACATCTGCACATACTCCTTTCCATATATGTTGAAGCATTGATCAAATGCTCATTGATTTGGTAAGTTGGAGGAGATAACTTTTTTCTATATTTTAAGCTTTATTTTAGAGTAAAAGAGGTATTTATAAGCAAGAGAAACATGCAAGGCATTTGCCTGACCTTCAAGGGAAAATTAATTCAAATATCATAAAGAACAGTCTGAAGGTGGGCTTATCAAGAATTACTGATAAACAGCTATTGATAGACCAAGATAGTATCTTGGACCTCAAAGAGCAAGTCATATTGTTAGTTTAGAAACAGTCATATTGAGATAGGGTTATATTATCAGGCTCTTCAAATGCACAGCCCCAAACCCAAGATGATATATGCTTTACTAAAGAATTATAATAAAACAAGACTGAGAAGGATAATTATTATTGTATTTATTCAGGAGTCAGGAGCAAGAAGGGAGAGTCCATGGACCAAGGAAAGGGGAATAGGTGCACCCACGTGGTCTGAGGGAGCATGTAAAATTTCAGGGGCCTAGGGGAAGGGTCTATGTACAGTCCCTGGGCTGAGAGGAAAACAAAATACCCTTTCCCCCTTTCCCACTCTGACAGCAGTTAAGTTGGCAGCATGGGAAGGACAAAACCTTAAAGGTGGCAAAAACCTAAATTGCTGAGAGATCAAAAGCCTTGATAGCTGTCAGGTTTTTTACTTTGGGTTGGAGCAGAATCTGGAAGAAGTCAGCACATCTGGGTCAGGAAGGGACTGGGCTTGAACATGTGCACCTAAGTAATTCCAGCTCTGCACCAGCTGCTGCAGATAGCAGGGAGGAGAGCCGTCCTCTGGGCCTTCCTGTCTACCTGCCACTTAATGCTGCAATTTCCCTTTCAATAGTTTTCTGACTTCCAATTAAGACTCATGACCAGTGTGATACAGCGTCAGGGCACACTCAAGCTAGAAGTCTCTAAAATAGGGTTGCCAGGCTGCCATCACCACTATCATCATCATCATCGATATTTTCCACTGATACTTTTAAAGAAAAGACAACAAGATCCATTTAAGGAGTGATTCCAAAGGGGACAATGAAGTTAATTTCATTTCAGAAGAGTACTGACTCAGGAAAGATCGAGATGGCCAGCCAGTGGAACAGGAAGCTCCCGGTGGAGGGTGAAGGTGATAAGTCAGGGCCAGATACTGAGGTACTGGACTTTATCTCTTTAAGAGATCTGCAAAGACCCTTAGTCAAATTAGTCTTTTAGAGAAAGACTTATCAGGTTGACCATGATGGCTGAAGTTAAAATCAAACTCAATGCTTCATGAACTATACCAGCAGACATAGCCATAAAGTCTGATATGCTATGTTTTTACAAGATTCATCCTTTTTTAAAGTTCATTTGCAAATGATTAAATATACAATTGAACTCTTAAAATACTAATTCTTAGTCTAGTCTAATTTCATTTCTTTATGCTCTGTTTTTACAAATGAATAAAAGAGCTTAATTAATTTATTTTAAATGAATTAAATGTTAGGGAAAATATCACAGAATATAGGTCTACGTGAACATATATTTCTATTATCTCATATATATTTTCTCATATATATGTATTATCTCTGGCTTGTGTGCTTGATGTACCTTTTCCCCCACTTCAATCCAAAATGACTTTGAGTGGCTCCAAAGTCTTTAAAAATATTCTGGGTACTTTCTTCCCTGCAAGCAATTTAGAATATAAAACTTATGCAGGCTGTTCAAATAAATACCAGTGGCAGTACCAGAAAGCATCTCCATGCTGAGGGAATGAGCAACAGTTCTAGTCACAGTAACTGGTTGCCTTAAGTCATCAGCATGGGTAGCGGCAACTCTCTCATTAAGAGATTCCGAAAGACCTAATACTACTCTAAACCCATAATCATACAAAGTACATTCAAAATTCAATTACATGTCCTCAAAAATAAATAAAGCACCCGATGGCCAAGAATCCTTAACATACTTCAGCAAGTTTAGGGCAAAAGCAATGAGTGCCAGAAGCCTTAGTTAGAACATAATGTTGGAGAAATGTTTAACATATAATAATTATAGAGCAAGGAAAGGAAGAGGGTATTTGAACTCATCTTAATTAATATGCTAACAAAGCTAATGACTTTACTTAAAGCTTAGGGAAGCTTAGCCTAGATTTTCTTTGTAGAAAATTTACCCACAAAGGCAATGTCTTGGGGACTTATTATTTTTTATTTTTTATTATTTTTTAGACTCAGTGAGGACACTTTGTAGTGAGAAATGCATCTTCTTAGAAAGGTCATCAGCAACCTTCATTTATGCCTTTCTCTTAAATGTTATCAGATTGAACACTGGCATTTACCAACCTGTAATTACCAGGCAGTGTATACCTAAATACTGTATGGGCTACTTTCAATATTATTGTAAATGTAGTCCCTGCATTCCTGAACTAAACATATGTACCTCTAAGTTCAAAGATCCTTCTGAAGCAATTAGGCCAATTCTTTGATGTTGGGATTAATAAGGC
This sequence comes from Zapus hudsonius, assembly GCA_004024765.1. Lineage (NCBI taxonomy): Eukaryota > Metazoa > Chordata > Mammalia > Rodentia > Dipodidae > Zapus > Zapus hudsonius. The sequence goes on from PVHP010012151.1 coordinate 18,544, forward strand.
ACAAATAGTATGCATAGTTTTTAAGTAGATTTTATTTTCCTATATTACATATTTGGATAAATTTCACCCAGCTTTGCAATCCTGGCTGTATTGCTGCATTGCCTCAGCCCTCTCCTCACCTTCCCTTCCTCTTTCTTCACATTGCTTTCTAATCTCTCTAATCTAATTGATTACTAACTCCTATCATTCAGGCATTTATACTATCTCTTATCATCCACACTCTACAGCATCTTAACCATCAACAAGGCTGGTTAGCTTATGCCTGTATAAATTATTAGAAAATATTTCCTACATATACTAGTCCTTTTGCAAGAAATTGGAGAGTTTTATCTGTGGTGAACATTTCTAAGCAATGCAATTTAACAAACATATACCAAGCTTTGGCATTGTATTGGATATTGCAAAGCCTCTAGAGATGATTTAAAGTGCAATGGAGGATCAACATGGCTAAGAGTCTCTACAGTATTGTGAGACACTCTCCTTCCCACTCAACAGTGGGAAAGATCATCATTTCTATTCCATAATTTTAGAAGGAATACATACTATCAGAAAATCATAATCTACATATCATTATTCAAGGGATATATTTATTTTGTGCTAGCCAAAAACAGGTAACCCAAAATCTGTGCCCCTGATAAGAATAGATTAGTAACACCCAAAGAGATCAGCATTATTATTAATTTTTCTCTAAGTAAATTCTGCTGAAGAAATCAATTAGAACTCCCCCATGTCTAATAAATAAATTTTATCCCTCAGATACCAAGCAATAAATTGATTATAGCCAAGATCAAACAAGATATGTGAGTGGTATAGCAGATTTATGAAATTAAGCCTATGTTATATGATTATGAACATTTTACTACAGGCAAACCGAGCCTAACATTGCCATTCCTGTCTCTTAATGGCTGTTTCTATTTGAATAGCTACTTCAATTGTCTAGATTCTGCAAATAAGGCTGACATAGATATTAAAAAACTAAGTATATTTTAATCACCACTTTATTTTAATTTAATATAGCAAATTATTACATTATTATTTGAATTGTTTAAATTATACAAATTATTATCTAATTTAACATACAAAAACACAAAAATATTTGACTTTCTCAATAAAATTTGGATGATTGAGAAACTGTATGAAATCCTCATTCTCTTGACTTCCTAGCAAGTGACTTGAAGATATCACCATCATCTAAAATAATGTGCTGAACACATACGGAATGCTTCTTTGGATGCCAATGAAACAAATGTTGAGCCACGTAGCCCAGAGAAGCCTGGTCCCTAACACAGCTGTATCAAAAGCTTTCAGAAAACATGGGGACACCTTCACAAGATTGGCTCATACAATGTATATACTTATTCATAATAATGACATTATTAAAAAAAAACTTCCAGAAAGAGAGATCCAAGATCCACTTCGTGCACTGAGGGAATGTCTGCGTACACAGGGCATGTGTAGCATTACTCAAATTGGTGTATCAACCCAAAGGACAGGTGTATTTCCATCTTGACAAAAAAAAAAGAGTTAGAATGATTATGAGAAGAGGACTAAGTTACTCATAGGATGATTTACTATAATATGTTTTGCAGAACCTTTTGAAAAATCTTTTTCTGGGTTCTGATTTCATAAAGCATTAAGCCTCATCAAATTTCTTATTGCTGAGTTCTCCCCAAGTGAAGCAGGCAGGGCATTTTCAGAAACCTTTTTTCTTCTCCTCTAGGGCCTCCAGTCCAGATAAAGCAGGTTATGTAAATGAATCATTCATTCTTTAATTTCCTCAGGATCAATTTGTGAAAAAGCATAATAGGCTTTTCATTGGAGTATATTTTAAAACTTATTATTTGCTAGTACTTTAAATCCACATGATTTAAATGCAAGCATCACAAATATTTTATAATTCTGTGTATGCAATCTGTTACCTGCTTGACCAAACTTAGCTTTTTTGTTTGTTGTTTTTTGCTTTTTTGTTTGTTGTTCTGCTTTTTTTTGTTTGATATTGAAAGTAAGACACTTTTTTAATTCCTCTTATAGATAGGTGGTTAGTGTAAAGAAATGGAAGTGACTTTTGCTCATTAGTTCTTTCTCTTTCTTTACCGAGTTAGTTTATTGTTAGTTCATTATTTCTAGTAATGTTTTCTTGAGAATCTTTAGACTCTATGTAAAATCATGTCATCTACAAAGAAGGATAATCTTGCTTTCTGCTAAGAGTTCTGCACATCAATGTTCATAAAACATTTTTCACTATAGCCAAGATGTTGAATCAATCTAAATCTCTGACATGTGAATAATAGCTAAAGAAAATCTGGGCTAGGTAGGGTGGTATGGTGGTACATGACTGTAAGCCCAGAATTTGGAAGGCCGAGGTAGACGTATCGTGAGTTTTTGAACATTCTGGGCTAACCAGGAAAGTAATTTTAGAAAGAGAAGACTGGAGGCAGAGAGAAGAGGAGAAGAAAAGAAAAAAACAAAGAAATATAGAGCCACAAAAAGTATGCAATCTTAGTAAAAACTTCAACATTGCCATGTGTAAAAGTATAGATACAATTAGTGGTCAACATATGAAGAGAAATGTCACACTGAGTATATTAGCATGGAAAGACAAATCCTTATATGTGTAATCACATATCCTTATATGTGTAATCTAAAATAAGTTGAATTAATAAAAGCAGAGGTTTCAAAGGTGGTTTTTAAATGCTGAGGTGGATAAGAAAAATTGAAAGTTCTAAATCTAAGAAAAAATATTTCAGTTACATTAGATAAATAATGCACAGCTTGGTGACTATAGTTAATAATACTGCATGATATTAAAGACTATCTTAAATACTCTTCCCACAATAAAATGAGGAAATTGATATGTTAATTGTCCTAATTGTGCTAATCATTTTACAATACTTAAGTATCACACTGAGCACCTTAAATATAAACCCACCAGGGCTCAGGGATCATTGCAGAGAAGGTGATGGAAAGAATATTAATGATGTTCCACATTTTTTTGTTGTTGTTGTTTTGATATTTTTCTGAGGTTGAGTCTCACTCTAGCCCAAGCTGACATCAGGTGGAGGTCGTCTAGGCTGATTCTCTTTCCTGGCTATTAGGAACAGATCAGCAGTGAACATGGATGTAAAAGTGTCTCTTTAGTAGGCTATAAAGCTATCTGGGTACAACCTCATAAATGGCATAGCTGAGTCTTATGGTAGTTTTAATTTTAGCTTTTTGAGGAAAGTCCACACTGATTTTCATAGGGGCTGTACCAGTTTATACTCTGACCAACAGTGAATAAGCATTCACTTTTCCCCACATCCTTGCCAGGATTTGTCATTTGTTTTCTGGATGATGATAGAGTGATGTGGATTCTCAAGAATAAGGATGATGAACACTTTAAAAATATTTGTTCATCATTTGTATTCCTTTAAGAACTCTCTGTTCAGTTCCATAGCCCATGTTTTGATTGGGTAGTTTGTTTTCGTGGTGTTTAGTATTTTGCTTTCACAGTATATGTCAAATATTAATGCTCTGAAATATTAATATTAATATGTTAAATAGTAATACTCTGTGGTAGTTTGAAGATGGAATAACCCCCACCCATAGCTTCATGTGTCTATTAAGCCTCATACTTAATCTCCTGCTAATGGAGACTTTGGGAGGTTAAACCTTGCTGGAGGAGGTGTGTCACTGAGAGGGAGAGGGGGAAGCTGAGCCTCAGCATTATATAACTCTCACTTTCCTTCCTCCTTGCTGTTGTGCAGATGCCCAGGTGAAGGCCTCTGCTGTGTTATCCCTGCCATGATGAAACTTCCCCTCAAAGCTGTTAGCCAGAAAGAAACCCTTTTTCTTCCATAAGCTGCATCTAGTCAGGAGTATTGTCCCAGCAATAAGAAAGTAACTGCTATAGATGCATACCTAGGACACCTTTTGACTCGGTTGATGGTTTCCTTTGCTAGCTTTAGTGTTTCATGAAATTTCACTTGCTGACTGTATGCCTTATTTCCTGGGCAACCAGTGTCTTATGAAGAAAGTTCTTCCCTAAGCCTATATCATGAAGTGGTCTCCCTAATTCTTCCTCTAGTTGCTTCATAGTTCCATATTGTATAAGGAGGCTTTTTTTGTATATTTTACCACGCCCTCAAGCAGCAAACATTTACTTATAAGCAATTTTAATCATCCGCCTTTATCAATAGAGCATTAACCATATGCACTAGTAAAGGTCAGAAAGATGCTGAATGGTGACTGGGCCAAGAGACTTGAGGGATAGGAACATTCATCTTATTGAAGCTTTCTATTTGGGGCCTTAAGTCTCATTCTTTTGGCTCCTTTCTCAGTCCTGAAATGAAATCATAAGAGCTACGTACAATCATCTGTGTACAGAGCTTGCCAAATGATGGCTTCTGGATTATTTGATTTTTTAATTACAGAAGGTGGACACTGTTGTACACTTTAAAAATTGAATGACAAGATTTTGGAAGCTGTGGAGAAGTATTTTAAGGAAGATTGATAAGGAAGTAGCACTCAGTGGTTCAAAGAAGGGCTGCTAACGTATGTACGTGGAGATAGTTCATGTGAGCAGGGCAAAAAATAAGCAATTTGACCTATTCATTCATGGAAGTGATTATTTCCCCTCAAAAATTCAGGGAATTTTCCATGAAAAATATATGTTCAGAGCATATTAGCTATTTATCTCATTGCTGGGACAAAATAACGGGAATAAATCAGTTTAAGAGAGAAAGAATTCATCCCCATCCTGGCAGTGAAGGCCTTGCCATCAGTGCTTAGGGCAGGTGGTCACATTCAGGCCAGAGCAGTGAGCAATGAGTACTAGCGCTCACCCAGTTTTCTCCTGTTTGTACAGTCCAAGACCCCAACACTGGGATCATGTCTTCCAGAGGTAAGGTGGGTCTTTCCACTCCACTAAACCTAGTCCAGATAATAATAATCTCTCATTGGTATGCCTTATTTCCTTGATAATTTTACATCTGACCAAATTGACAATCGCCATAAATTATCATAAATCTACCCCTTCTAACCTGGACATACAAACATACTGCTTTAAATCATAACTTTTCATCCTTTGTCCCAAGAGTTTTGTAGCCACCTCATAATTCATAATTCATTTAGTCCAGCTGCAAAAGTCTACTTAGTCCTTAATAGTTCCAATGTTATTCAAAAATGAGTGCAGAATACCATCTGAGGTGTGGGCAATCTCTTAACTGAGTTCCTAAAACACTGAAAAACAAATTTACATATTTCCAACATAAAATGACAGAAAAAAAAAACATTCCAATCCATGAAGGAGGAATTGAAGAATGGCAAGAAAATGTCAGACCAAATCAATACCAAAAAGCACAATCCAGCAGGGAAAACTCCAAATCTTATAGTAGCCTTTTCATCTAGGACTTGTGATGGAATCTTCTGGACTCCAAAAGGTCAGTAGCCTCAACCACCAGCTCTCCTACAGCACACAGCCTATCTTTAGACTAGCTCTACTTTGACTTAGTAGACATCCATGGTCCTGGAATCTCCAACATCCAGGGGTCTCCAAAGCAACTTTGGTTTCCTCTTCACTTCATGCAATAATCTTTCAACCTCAACCATGGCTCTTACAATCTTTCTGCCCCCTCTTCCACTCAGTTCCCTGAGTCATGGTGGGTGAGTTTTAAGTCTGCTTTATTGTTGAGAACTTATCTCTGGACTTCTGTTTTGGGTTGTGCTGGGTATCTTAGTGTCTGTCTCCATTGACCTTTCATGGGTTATCTGACTTGCTGTGGTTATTGGTCTCCTGTTTGTCTCCGTACTTTCTCATAGGTTTCATTTGGGCCCTGTGTGAAGGCTAGGTGTGGTTTGTCTCCTATCAGGAGGTCAACCATCATCCAGTGTCTTGGTGGAATTGGGTTGTCCCCAGCTCTCTCACTGCCTTCTAAAAGTACAAACAGAATTTCCATCAGAGAGTGAGATCAATATAGGATAAATTAGACAAACATTGCTATTATGGCTAGCTTCTAGTGGGTGTAGCCTCTCTGTAGCTTTCTGGTAGTGGGAATTTCCCCTTGAGCAGGAGTTATTGGTCTCCATAGGATTTCTCCATAGATCCCAGTTCCAGTTAAGGGTTTCTTATAACAAAGTGGATCTCTTAGCCAATCAGTATGCTGTTGTTTACCCTCCTAAGTTTAGTGCCACTATTGCACAGATGAGTATTACTTGACTTGCTGGTCTATTCCATATAGCAGTGTGTTCAGCATTCTTGTGACAACTATCTATATTGTATATCATTGGTCTCTGCTTTCTCCAAATATCATTGACCAATTACCCCTGGCAGCTCATGCAACACCTTCCAGTGCTACATATGCTACCATCTGGGAGCTGGTTACCATTCTGGATCTAGCAGGATCCCTGTGTTGTTTGATGACACTGATTTCTTCAGGAATAGGGTCTTACCTTAGGCCTGGTGCAAGCACAGAGTAGTAACTATGTATTAATTTCAGTAGTATGCTGTCTTGAAATTTCTCAGGCAAGTAATTAGAGCATTATATTTAAATTCACTGAAGTTTTCAAGGCATAGTCAGGCTACAGCCAGATTATTTGCCAGAATACAACACAAACTGCCTCTAGTCCTGTTCCTAATAGAGTGTTTGTTCTTTTCGGAAACCTCATGAGCAAGACCATCACTGTGTATATTTCTCTCAACATTCTGGTCTTCCAAAAATCCCACAAGGACGTGTCATTAAGCTCCTCCACGGCATTCCAGAACTTCACTAGCCTAAAGTTTCAAACACTTCCACATTCCTTCCACAAATTCCAAAGGCCTACAAACCACATGGTCATATGTATAAGAGCAATACTTCCATTTCTTGTTGACGATTTTCTTCATGATTTCCCTTTTACATTGCTGGTACAAATTTCCAGGCAAAAATCAGTTTAAGAATGTTCACTTTGGTTTGCAGTTAGAGGTTGCCGATACAATGTAGGAAAGGCATGGTGGCAGGAGCTTGAGACAACAGGTCATATTCAACCCAGAGTGAGGAAGCAAACTACAATGAAGGCTAGTACTCAGGTGGACTGCTGCTTTTAATACCCCAGCCAATGGCATGGTGCCTCCCACATTTAAGTATGGTGTACCCTCAATTACACTAATCAAGGTAATCCCTCATGGGCATGCCTAGAGACTAATCTAATTCTATAATCCCTCACAAGTGATTCTGAGTCTATTCTTGTTGACACTCAATATAAACTATCCCACAGTCTTTTATAAGATTAAATTGTCTAATGGGAAAGGCACCAAGTCAAATGATGCAAGTGAAAAAAATTCATTTAAGACATGAAAGTTTCCTCTTTATGAACCATGATCTTAGGAAAAGCAATCCAGTTATTAGACATTTACCGAAAACTATTATATGAAGTAATTCTTAAGATATTTCTGTTACACTTGGACCCAGTTTCACCTAGTATTAATTTTACTGTCATTAATACTAATTTATTATTATTATTATTATTATTATTATTATTATTATTTACTATTACTGAGATGAGTATAGGCTATTGTACTAAAAAAAGATTTTGGAATGGGCAGTTAATACATACTAAGGCAGGCTTCCCAAAGGAGCAAACACTTACTTGAGTTTTGAAGGACAAAGAGAAAGTGATTATATGAATACTATCCAGCAGGGGCAGGAGAGGCTTTCTAAAGAGAATGCAGTAAAAAAGAAGGCAGGCTGATTCAAGTGGCCTAGTAAAACTGGTAACTGTGAGCTAAGACATGGCAGACAGGCACCAATCCTAAAGTCTATTTTATGTCATTGCAAGTAGTTTGGGTTTGGGTTCGAATAAGGAAAGATTTTTAGTAGACTTGAGATGAGAGAACTACTACTGTAACTATGCAATGGAAAATGAATCCACCAAGGGCAAAGTTATATGCTACCGATCAGCAAAGAAACTTGCCATCAATCCAGTTACAGATTGAGGAGTATGTGAGGTCTCTGGAAGAACTGAGATAGACGAGATATGCAGAGGTGGAAATAAAAAATGTGGACACCTGCAAGTGTAGCCTGAAGAGAAAGTTGAGGAAGACATCCAAGTTTTGGCTGACACACTAAATAAGTTGAGTTTGAGTTTTCAGCTTTTGTGGATCATCTTGTATCCTCCTAAGGCGCAAAGCACCTAGGACGTACAACTTACCTGTATGGTAATGTTAGGTGGATTGGTTTTTATTACTTTTTTTCTGTATCATTAAATCTTGTTTTCCCTTTTGGACAAAATACAGCTGTGTTTGATGTTTTACCAATCATATGAGTAAATTTACACACTTTTAATTTACTCATTTTTCTGATCCTTGTGCATTATTTTTAACCTGGGAGGCTATGTAGGGAAGAATGCCCCATTCCTAAGAAACACTGACACAGAACCATCCCATGCCAGCCTTGCCTGCAAGAGAACCTTTCTATATGGTGAGAGGACCAATAAGTTTCTGCCGATAAGAATATGAGTGTGAAAGCAAGTCCTTTGGCTGGTGGTAAAGACCTACTGCGTTGTCACTTAGGGAACAAATAGAATTAGGGAGTAAATTCAACTGAATGAAAGAAAGGTAGTGTAAGAAAAGAATTGGGCAAAGGACAAAAATTTGAGAAAGTCCAAACATTTAAATGATGGTAAAAAGGCCATACAGGAGGAACTGCTTCGTTCTTAATGCCTGACTTCTGAAATGTCACACACAGAAGCTAGCTGGGTATAGTGTCATGTGTACCATAATGCAGGTGGGAGACAAGTCAAGAAGGATATCTTCATAGGCCCATTCAGGTTTCCTAGATTATTTAAATTCATGAATACTAAATGCATTTCAAGGTAAGCATATTAGTGCTATTTCACAAATACATGTATCATCTCCTGTGGCTAATGCAGGCCAAGCCCTACTGAATGGTAGGGACTTGTGGGATTGAGGATGATAAGGGAAAATGCTACAAAGACTTGCTAGTTTAACTTCTCTCCACAGAGGAATTACTTCTGTATCCAGAAGAGGAGCTGCTGAGCTTGCCAGTAATGGAAACCCTCACTGGACCCATACGTTCAGGGAGATGAGGTGTTGATAAACTGAGGCAAGAGAGACTAGTTGACAAGCTTTGTGAAATCCAAGTATGTTTTCTTCCCTGATTTACATAGGAAATATGTTTGCTTGAAACTTAACTGCAATTCCATAGATAATGCAATGTGCTGAAAGCATCTACCATAGAGTTTGACAGATAGGAAATTTCAAGAAAAGATTAATCTTTCTATCCCATTATGGATTAAATTTACTGCTATTTTTGTACCTCACATCAACTGAGCATAGAGCTGAACAATTATTAAGAGTTCAATAAATAACTGGTTAACTATGCTTGTTGCTAGGAAAAATATAAAAATCAAGAACATTTGTTTTCCTTAGTGAAAATGAATGTTTTTAATGGATAGCTTACCAAGTGATCCGTACTGTAGACTTACTTAAGAAACTCCCATTCTCAGACACACTGAGTTGTGAAAGTAATGTGTAAATACTGGATGCAGTAGTAGTTGAGGCCCCTGAGACTGCAGCTTATGAAGACAAATAGCAGACATACTAGTACAATTCAAAGCTTTCAACTGTTCCAAATTTAGAAAGTAACTGTCTTCTTCTTGCAAATGGCTTGATCCTTTTAGATATGGAAATGCTAGAATACAGTTTTTTAAACTTTTTAATTAAATTAAAACACTTGAAGGACTCAAATATACTCAACCATCCAGGTTTTATAATGCTTTACAAGAATCATAGGATCTAACATTACCCTGTAACTCAGTACATTGTTTTACAGTGAACCAACCTGGGATTGCTCCCACCTGGTCTTCAGAGCCATTCCACTAGCAGACACCTTATGAATATTTTATTGCTATGCCATAGAGCTCCACAGCTGTTAAGATATGTTAGTATTTTTAAGTCACTATAAACTATTTTGAAATCTCACAGGCAGCATATGTCCATTGGCACAATAGTGGTATGACTGTCATAGGGGAAACAAACTGCTTTCTGATGGGATTTGAGATCTTCACAAGATTAACACATGCCTTATACTGTAAACCAGGTCAAAAACACATGGCTAGTTAAGTCCTAGGCCTTGGGATTGGGTACTGTACTCCTGCTGTTATGTTACATGAATATGGTGTCAAACTACCTCCTAAATATTTATGTTCATACCCACAGATAAGTGCTGCTCTCAGCCTTGATCAGAAAAGGATTTTTTTTTTTTTTTACAGAGGATGGTGGTTAATGTAGGGTCTCATAAAAGGTGAAAGTGCTAAAACTAAGTGGTTACTGTAGGCTCAACCCTATGTGAGACATCTATATCACAGTCTCAGAGACTATGTAAGAACTGCAGGATGGGATGAGATAGATAGTCAACATTCTCTCGTGGATGGAAGGCTCATGAGGTCCCACTCCTTCAGGAGTTAATTGCAGCTACTGGTTGCTGGGGGCGCGATAGTCATTCTCTTCAACTGTGTAGCCACAGTAAGTGGAAAGAAGAAGTAATAGAAGGTAAAGGGATTATAGACAGTTAAACATGCATAAAATTGTCAAAGAAAAATATTTTTTAAAAATCATAAAAAACTGGAGGGCTGGTAAGATGGATCAGTGGATAAGAACATTTACTGTGTAAATGGAGGGCCTGAGAGTGCTGGGACACACAGAGAATTCTGTAGACACTCATGCACATTTGTAATCCTAGTCTGGGATGGATGGAGATTGGCTGGGGCTCTTTGACTAAACACAAAACATGATTGAGGGAGAGACCCTGTGTCAAGGAAGTATGTGGTGGAATGCAAGAGAAAGGCACCTGAAGTTCTCTTCTCTTCTAGCTGCCACACTCACAAAGATCTGCATATATATCACACCCCAAATAATAAAAACAAGAAATAAGGGGGGAGTATCTAGATTTAAAAGAGCAATGTAGAAGTGGTAATTCTAAACCAAACTCCCAACCTAAACTACCAGATGAGGTCTTACAATACAGATGGAAAAGATCATAAATAAGGCCTACCCAGTACACCTGATATTCTTTAAACTATTATTAAACTTTGTTACTTGCCTGATTACCTATTGAAAGTGAATGATATGAGCATAAAGTAAAGGTTTGTCTTCTGTGATGTGTGTAAGTATATAACATGAAGACATACATAAATATTCCTCAGTTGGGGGCTGATTGTTTAAGACACATGATTATTAAAGCACATCTTTTATGATATAAAATTTTAATTGCACCCACCAACTTCAGAAGGTTTCTGTAGCAAGAGCAAAAATGTATACTAACATTAGACATTGCAGAAAAAAAGAAAGGTTAGAGAATTATTTGAGAAAAAATATAATAACACAGAGGCATACTCTTCAATAGGTATTAACGTGATGCTTTAAAAGACTAATCTACCCATGGATTATCTTCCAGTTAGGAAGCGTGAGCTGATGGCAGCAGCTAATTCCTTCTCACCACATTGTGCCTTTCCCGTGTAAAAGGAAAAGTGGCCTTGTGTTTGCTGGGAGTCTTGGCCAGTGTCTCCTTTTATTGTTTCTCACCACACCTCATCCTCTTTTGTGCCCAGTGATAGATCAACATCTTTCATTCTTATCTCTTCCAGTTCACATTGAATTATTTATATAAAATTGCAAAATATATATAAATTTACTGCTGTAAATAGGAAATGCCTAAAATAATGTCTTCCCAAGATTACTCTGGATTTATTGCATCAAAATATCAAGGAAGGGCTTGAGAGATGGCTCAGCAGTTAATGCACTTGCCTGCAAAACCTAAAGACCTATGTTTAGTTCCCCAGAACCCACGGATATCCCAATGAATAAAGAGATGCATGCATCTGGAGTTCATTTGCAGGCACTAGAAGCCCTGGTGCTCCCATTCTCTTTCTGATTTCTGTCTGTCTCTTTCTGCTTGTAAATAAATTTTAAAAAATTACATTAAAATATTTTTTAATTTCAAGGAATACATACTGAGATGCTGAAACTCAGTAGGTACAGAAAGAGGTCTTGAAAATGAGAATTTTGAAATAGTCTCTCAAGTGAGACTTTTAGGCAGACATTCAGAGCAGTCCTTAGATAGTGAGTTGAGTGTGTGTATGACAAAGAGGATCACTGCCTAAAGCCAGATCGAGTACCCATATTTCTATTACACTTAATATTCTTAATACTCTGAATTAGAATTGTGTAACATTCTGCCAGTGCAATAATGAATTGCCTCCCTCAGAGACTCCAGTGACAAGTTCTTTCAGTCTTGCTGGTTTGAGACTGAAAAGAATAACATCTCGGTTGAGTATTTTCTTTAAAAAAAATCCTCACAATTCTCAATTGTTTCCTTCTTTTGTTCAATGAACATGCTGCTGACCCCCTCACCCCCCATGCATGCACATCAGTATACAAACACTGGCATAGTAAGAGGAAAATTATTCTTTCCAACAAAAATGAGTTTTGCTATTAGTTTTTCAACCCATAACCTACACATTACAACTTTACATATAGAATAAAAATCAACTAAAATAACAAAAAAGCCATTTTATATCTTAAAATGTATAACTATCAATAGCTAAAAAGTTAATTATATGTAAAGAGTAGTCAAATAGCTTAGTTTTAATTTCAGACATTGCAAATGTTTTAGGATGGGTTATTTGGATGCTGATATAACAAATATACTTGAGTAGCCTAAGAAGAAACAAAACAAATATTTCTTGGACTACATGAAGATTACTTTATGAAAGAAGAAGGGAGGAAATAAGGCCAGGTCATATGAAGGGCCAAGAAAGACATGGAAATTATTTGGTGATTCTAGAAAAACTCTCTGTTTCTTCATCTATTTCATATTCGGGGACCATATGACTTCTCCTTATAGTCTTTCTATGTCTTTCTGACAGTCTTTCCTTTCCACATATAGAAAGTAGGAATTCAATACCTCCTCAATTAAAGCCCAGAGGTAGACCAAAACTTCTGTGCTCAAAACCCAAACCTCTGAAACAGTAAGTATGATGTACCACTTGTCTCTATTACTGAGGCCAGTGAGGCCAAAGATATGTATGCAAAAATGTCCCAGGCAAGGTGAGTGCATTGTGAGTAGGGGACTGCCATTTCTTCTTGACATACAGACAAGGAGTGGAAGAAAGCTATGGATTTACCGGCCTCACTTGAATAATGAAAGGTGGTATTTCTGAATTCAAAGTGCATTCATTTCTAGTTGAAATGTCTCAGGTTTTGGTACTAAATGCATCCTAAATTTAACTGCTTGTTTGGTAAATTCCAACAAAATGATTATGTAATTTGAATGGAAATACCTAGCTAGTTCCTTGGGAAAGCTATAAGGATTGCCAACTAGCTATAGTTCAAAACTCTAAAGCAACAATTAATATTACGTTACTATTAGCTGTCATAATAGAGTCTAGCTCTCAAGATATAGATACTGATGCTGTGCAAAGTCCTTTGGCTTACACTAATATTACATGAGTGTTAGAGCCTAGTGGTGCATAGGTAAATAGAAACAACGCTGGTATGCACTACCGAAGGCTATTTATTCTAATGTGAGATGATTTACTACAAATAATAATTTTCATCATTCCGTTTCCCTTGCAGTTTTTAAAAGCCACAATAAATGAGTGTTATCAGTACTTGTAGACAATTATCTCTGCCACATGCTTTTTTTCTTTAGATTAATATCACTTCTCTTTTCATTTAAGGCTATATGTGTCTGACTAGTTGCTGTTTCTGGGTAGAAAAAAAAGATTATGCTTTTATAGGTTTTCTAGTTTTCTTTAGCAACTGGCCATTCCTGGGCATCCAATCAGAACCTCTATTTGGTCAAGATTGACAGTGATTCATGATGCCTTAGAGACCTGATTGTCTCCGTCAGAAGACAGAGGCAATTGATTGTTGAGAACCACAGATTCTAGGGTAGCAAGTTAGTTAGTGTTCTTTCTAGATGTAATGTATGTAAGTGCTTTCAGAAAAGATCATGTTTAGTTATCAACCAATTTGATTAAACCATAAATTTGTGACCAAGCCAAATTTTTCAATATTATTTCCATTTAAAATTTAGCGTTTTCATAATATTTAAAGAAAATACTGTCTTGCTAACATTATTTTAATGCATATTCTACTGACTATAGAACACTTACAAATGTGATATGTATAAATGTCATAAATACCTAAGAGGAACATCTGTATCTGCTGAGCAGGGGAAGGCAAAATGTTCCTGTATGACACAGGGCCTTCTCAATGCACACAATAGCTGCGTTAACCTGAAGGCTTTATTCAGCCGATCTTCTGCAATGAAAACGAGTCCAGCAAGTCTGTGTCTCAAGAGGCCAGACTATCTTGGAACAGTTATTAAATGGAGTTGGCCAAAAGAATTCAAGTAAATTAATCTTTATCTTCAGTTTCTAGGTAGCTGGACTTACTTTCTCTTGACTTTATGAGACAACATAGACAAGTAAAAAAGAAAGAAACTTCACACATCCACCTGCATGTAAATAAATCCTCTGCAGTAAATCTTTGGTGCTCAAAAAAATGCTTTGATGCATTGTGTTGTCTTTTAGTTTTTTGGGCAAATGTCTAAAGTGAGCTGAAGGGTTTTTTTTTTTAATTGTCCATAACGAGTTACATTGTATAGTGGACCAAGAATGAGTTGTTATCCCCAATTCCTCATTGCCCCCCCTCCCCATCCCCAGTCAGCTGGATATCCTCCTCCATGGGCCGCCTGGATCAGTGTTTGTGGTAGGGGACCATGGATAGCCTAGTATTCAGCCCAGTTCTCATGACCCAAGTGTGTTGTTACTGAGGGTGCCATGCCTCTGAGTTGAAGTTTTTTTTAACAGACTATCTCTCTTTAAAAAAAGAAGTAAGGGGAATGACCATAAATATGACAGAAAAAAGTAACAATAGGTACAAATGGACAGAGTAATATAATCTGCTCTGTTAGAGAAATTTTGGTTCCATGGTTTTATATTTTGCTGATATCTTTTAAATATATAAATTTAAAAATATAGGAATACTTTTGATATATGAATATCTTTAAATATATGAATACAAATGACATCAAAATAAGCATAGTCCTAATCATTCTTTTTAGTTATTTTTCTGGTATTTCATCTGATTCCAGAACTAACCAGGGACCATTACTGTAGGATTGGTAAATTTTGGAGACATGTTGTCATTGTTCTTCATGCAACTTGTGTATTTTTGATGGAACTTGGGAATGTGTTCTTGTTTTTTTATTATTTTTATTCAATTCATTTTTTCTTTTTTTTTCATGGAAGTATATGCAATGCTCAGTACTGACTAGGTTACAGTAGGGCCAATGTGTCATTTTCCTTTGGACTGGTGCATACATAGCACACTAAGCTCTATCCTTAACCCTTCTCTGCTAGTTACTTACTGTCTGAAACAATGGTCACTGTCCAAAGGCAAACCTATTGTGAAAACAGAATAACAACTGCCTGCAAAATAATCCTTCCATAAGTGTGGGTTGCTTAGGGAATGGAGGGGTTCTTACAGTTCTGTGTGTACTCATGTTAGTTGCCATAGGTCTAAGCGTCTCACTGCTGGGCCAGAGAAGCTTTGCCACAGAGATAGTGGTAGACACAAAATGACTCAAAATCCATCCAAGCTGAAGAGGCTGCTGAGAGCTCCACACTAAATGAGCATCTCTACCATGCCCTACAAGTCTTAAGGAGTATTGCAGAAGAGGAGGCAGAAAGAGTGCAAGACCCACAGGGGAGAAACAATACTACAGGACACTTTCCTTTGCACATGAGGTGACTGAACATGAACATGACCTCACAGTGGTTGAGACGTGGGGATGTCCATTACTGTAATCCCAGCACACTGAGGATCAAGAGATCAAGAGATCCGAGTCAGCCTAGGCTACATTGCGAGACCCTGTCTCAAAATTAAATTTTAAAAAATCTAGAACATTTTGTCACTGTACTAAATATTAAAACATTATGTATTTCATATTGTGTGGAATTTTTATTGTTGTTGTTTTGAGACAAGTCTGGCTCTGTAGCTCTGACCAGCTTGGAACTTTCTATGTAGACTTGTCTGGCCCCTCAAACTCATGGAGATACACATGCTTCTGATTTCTAAGTGTTATAAGTAAATGTGAGTACCATCACCCCCAGCTAAACTAATACATAAAGAAGAAGAAAGAAAGAGAGAGAGAGGAAGAAAGAAAGAAAAAAAGAAAGAAAGAAAGAAAGAAAGAAAGAAGAAAGAAAGAAAGGAAGGAAGAAGGGAGGGAGGAAGGAAAAAGGGAGGGAAGAAAGATAAAAATAACACATTGGGACTAGTGATTAATATTGTCTTGAAACTTAGGAAGAAAGGGAGTGGAACACAAATACGTGAGGGGTTTCTAGAGGCAAAGGGTTGCAGTTTTGCTTAAAGGTAGACTCATAACACAGTCTCAGCTCTGAGGCATTTCAGCCACAGGGACCCTGAAAACCAACTTAGCCTAGGTTCTTAGCGGAGAACAAAGAAACAGGGAAGAATATGAAGAGAAGAAAAACAATAAAAAGCAAGAACAGTAATGGACAAGGCCAGTCTGGTAAGTTGACCTTGTGGGTTCTATGAAGAAGGAATAGCAGGGCTGAGGACCTGGCTGTGCTACTGAAACTGAGTGGCCTGTTGGATTTTGCTTAGAGACTCTCAGGACTCCTAGCCTGGATCCCAGGGCTGTCCTGCAACTGGGATTTGCACTGAATTCGCCTGTCCCACTTTCCCCGCTGAGTCTATTTGCTTTATGCCAGTTAAGTTCTTGAAGTCCCCAGAGTGAATGAAGTTCACTTATGGAGATAACTGATGACTCCATCAGCTGGAGATGGCTGGGAGGCTCTCTCCTCAGCAGCCATTGCTGGGACACAGCAGGGCCTACAGTCATTTCACCATGGGAGCTAGTGTGTCGTTCCCAGGTGCCATTTCCAGGATGCCACCTGGGTGCTGAGGGTGACCCTGGGGAAAGTGGTCTCTGGGGGCAAGGAGTGTATGTTCCTTCTATAAGATCCCTAGTGATGCTGCTTCTGTCACAGAATCTGTGGACGAAGTCCTTAAGGCTGAGCTATTGGTGTACCCTGGGGGCGGAACGGGGCGGGGGTCATGGGTGGCTATGGCAGAGATTAACAAATTCATCATGGGGGACATTTTCTGACATTAAGCAAGCGTGAAGATGGGAGAAGCAGCTGACTAAGTGATACAAATCCCTGTTCATTTTGTTTCTCTAACTATATAATCAGCCCTTCACTCAGAGGTGCCTTCTAAGTCACATGCTACTGTGAAGTTTTATGTTTTATATGAATACATAGGCATATATATTCATGGATGCTCGGATTATCTGCTGTTGTTAGAGCAGCTGCCATGTAAATGGGATTATTCTGAAAATGAAAAGGCTGAATCCACTTTCTCTGCCATAAGAATCCCTTAAATCTGCTGTTTAAAGAACGATAGAAAATGCTAACAAAAAGTCCCAGTATTGATGATTTCCTGACAATTCCTTATGTGTTTCCAGTATGGTTTGTTTATTTTTTTATTGGCTTTTCTGTCCCCCCCCTTTCCCAGCTGGGGAGGATCTGTCTACTTTAGGAGGCTGATTTCAGTGTGTTTTCTTAGGCAGGTGGGTGAGCAGGTATGCACAACACATCACCCAGGTGGCCCCTTAATGCAGAGTGACTGAGCGTGCAGGAAATCAGCAGCCTGTCCCAGGGCTTTGGCTGTCTGGATGCTTGGACAGGTGAATGTGATTAGCAACTGACTTTGAGTTAAGATTACTTTGTATTCCCAACAGAGGTCCCCTTAATTGAAAGCTTGTTGTGATGCTGTTGATTCTGAGAGGCCCCGAATTCCCTTTAATGTCTCTTACTCATTAAAACCGCACTTCCCTTCCTCAAAAGAGAAGCTTTCTTAACAATTACACAAGCATGATGGGAGCGTTGGGATGCACAGGCAGCACACTCGGTTCAGCTTTAAAGAAAATCTGCTCTTTGTGTCCTGCATGTACATCTAATCATCTCCAGCAATAATAGTGGAGATCTGAATTCATGCGTCTTCTTAAATATTCCATTTAAATAGGATCAGGAAGAAAAGCAAGGCTGTCTGTTAATAGGTGTTTCCTTTTGGGTACTGCAAAGCGCTAGGTTTCATTATTGCTTATATTCCATTAAAGTCAGAAAATTAGAGTCGAGTGCAAATATGCATAGAACACGAGACTTTTTCTCATTGAGTAAGATTAGATTCGTGTAAACATAGAAGGAAGTAAAAGATACATAGGGCTTGTCAGGTGAAGTGCTTGCTGCAAACAGATAAGGAACTGAGTTCAAATCCCCAGAACCCAGCTCAAGCCAAGCATGGGACTATGTGCCTGCAAGATGGGAGGCAGACAGCAGAACCTCTGGAGGGCACAGGCCAGCTAGCCTGTGGCAAGCAGCAGTTAACAAGAGACCCTGCCTCAGTAAGGTAGATGGTGAAGACCAATAACCAAGGTTGTCCTCTGACCTCCACATGCACACGACACGCATGCACCCACACCACACCTGAGCACACACGTACACACATATGCATAATTATTTTAAGAGATACACAGACAAAATATTTGTTTCTGGAAATTACAGGTAGATAGCAGCTCAGCTCTGGATTTTTCAATATCTTTATTATGAGTAAGTATATACATTGTATAAGCAAATCTTTTGAATGTGTCCCCGTTTCGATCCTCTCTGTCCCCTACACACTTGGCTCCTTCCTCAGTGCGCATACTGTTTCTGTCCATAGGTTAGGGGGAAATGAACTGCACCAAAGGTAGCCAGTTTTTCTTTCTTTTTTTTTTTCTTCCCCCTTTGTGTATTGTTGCTGAGGGGGAAATGTCTCTGGATATTCTCCCAACCATGGCTCTTACAATCTTTCTGCCCCCTCTTCCACTCAGTTCCCTGAGTCATAGTGGATGAGTTTTGAGTCTGCTTTATTGTTGAGATCTTAAGTATCTCTGGATCTTTGCCCTGAGTTGTGATGTGTATCATTGGTGTCTGTCTCCATTGACCTTTCATGGGTTATCAGATTTGCTGTGGTGATTGGTCTCCTGTTTGTCTCATCACTTTCTCATAGGTTTTATTTGGGCTCTGTGTGAAGGCTAGGTGTGGTTTGTCTCCTGCCAGGATGTCAGCCTTCATCCAATGTCTTGTTGGAATTGGGTTGTCCCCGGCTCTCTCACTGCCTTCTGAAAAATACAAACAGACTCTCCATCTGAGAGTGAAATCAATATAGGTTAAAGGAGAAAAAAATTCAACTTTGTATTTTGTTACTCTAAGCAAAATGCTTTCCATTTCCCATACAATAATCAAAGTCTAATCCTATGGAGAAAAAAGGTGCATTTATCCCATGAGGCTTCCTAAAAAGAGCATGAGAATATTAAGAACTCACCTGAATCTAGTGATCAGTTTCCTTTGGAGATTTTATAGCACTGGCAATTTTTACAAGAAAAGAGCCTTAATCATTTGGTATGTACTATTATGTATGGATATTTATTATAATTCCTTACATTTAATAGATTGTCTTTTATAGCCCATTGTTTTCAATTTTAAAAACTCACAAGAGGAGAATAGCTTTCTCAAGAAAATGAATAATCTCAGGAATTTGAAATATGTTCATTACAGATATATTTATTGAGAGCTAGTGAAGTATTTTGATAGTTTCTGGTTATATTAAGTGGCAACTTCCATTGGAGTTAGTAAGCAAGAAAAACTTTTAATTATGTCACAGATCTTGTAATTGACAACTCTTCCTTTGCTCTCTGCTATTTCTCTTTTCTCTAAATTGTCTGAACTCTCTCTCTCTCTCTCTCTCTCTCTCTCTCTCTCTGTCATCTCAAGTGCATTGTTCCTCCTTGACCTACAGCCTGTGAACTTTAGGGAACATCCCCCCACTGATGGTCATACAGACCCCACCCTTACCTTTTACTTGATGACATGGAATTTTCCTGCACAGGTCACTGCTATTCAGTTTGACATTCTCAGCCTTCTGACAGGGCAATCTTTATGAGCCAGTCATAATGGCAATTGATTTTGACCTTCATTTTTTCCAGACTCTATATTGATACCCCCTTATTTCCTCCTCTATATTAGCTGAGGGTTTCTACTGATACCTGCATATTGTTCTCCCCAACATCACTCCTCAACCAAACTTCTCTGAGTCACAGACTATATCCATTGGTAACCTCAAGCACTGCAAGTTAGAATTTCTGACCTTTGATGTAACCTCAAGCACAAGTACTTAGAATCTCTGACCTTTGATCTAAAATCTAGCTTTTTCCGGTTAAATGAACACAGCCACCAATCATCCAGTTGTCCAAACCAGAAACGGGAATCTTTCCAAAAGCGTCCTTTACCTCATCCCTATGTTGACTGTGATAACTAGGTAGGCGACCTTGACCAGGTCACAAGTGAGTCAAACATTATTTGGGGTGTGTGTGTGTGAAGGCATGTTTGGATGGCACACACATTTGAATTAACAGACTAAGAAGAGGTGAATGTCCCCCCTTTTGTGTTACTACAATTCTGTAGTCTTTTATTTATACTCAATTATTTCAGTTTTAAAATAATAATAATAATAATAATAATAATAAAAATTTTAAGTGGAACAGTAGCACAAACAATTAATTGTGAACTTTTTTGGTAAGAAGAAATTTAAGTTCATATGAAATATTTTTGCTTAGTTTTAGCAAGACATTCAAAATTAAAATTAAATTTGAATATTTATTTTAAGGTAAAGAATAATTAAAATTGTAACTGTTGATAGTTTTCCCATTCATATATTTAAAACAGATTTGTTGCATGGATAAGAAATGTGCTTTAAAATGACCCATTTTATGGTTCAGGGCTGTGGATGTGACTTAGGAGTAAGAGCCTGCCTGGCATGTGTAAAGCCCTGCGATCGAATCAAGCACCAGTTAAAAAAAAAAAAAAGTGTATTTTAGATGACAAATCTTTTCCTCTGCATAAAACTTGCTTCTTGTCTCCAGAGCATTGACTTGAAGTTACAGTCCATATTCATTAGTCTGATTATGAAATTCATATCTGAATTCTTGACTAAACTAACGTGTCTCTGAAAATAGTAGCACCATATATCTTTTTATCCACCATTACTTTTGCAAAGCCTAGTTCAATGCTATCATGAATCAGTCACTTAATAAATGTCTCCTGAATAAATGATTAAATGAACAGGGTTGGGATTCAATCCAAGTTTCTGCAGCTCTAAAGCCAGTCATAACCATTGTACCTAACTGATTTTGAGCCTCCCCTCTCCACTACCTACGAATAAGTGGAAGTTTTTCTCCATAGCATTGCTATCAAAGATTTGTTAACTTTTCTCTTCATTTGGGAGAGAAGGAAATGAAAGAGGAAGGCTGAAGAGTGGATTAGGGGAAATATGCCTTAAGGAGAATCTGCTTCTTGCTAAATATGCTGCTAAAGTTGGAATAGAAGCTTGCCAATGTAGAGCCATTTAAAAAAAATGGGACTGTTTAGTCCTTTAGTCACTTAAACTATTATAGTTTTACAACTCATGATTTTAATAGAGAAAATGGTTAGTTGCGTTTCCAAAGGTGAACAGCATCATCTCAGTTTAGGAAAATTTCTAAATTCTGGGCAGGGGTCCTTAAAAAAATACTTCATCCTGTTTAAGTCATATTTAATGCAATTAAGAAACATATGTCATGT
This sequence comes from Zapus hudsonius, assembly GCA_004024765.1. Classification (NCBI taxonomy): domain Eukaryota; kingdom Metazoa; phylum Chordata; class Mammalia; order Rodentia; family Dipodidae; genus Zapus; species Zapus hudsonius. Next base: position 40,276 of record PVHP010012151.1, read on the forward strand.
ATTGCTCTGAACTTTGGACCAACAAATTAATTTACACATGTGAAATTAAATCTAAACTTAAACTATACATACTTAACCTTAAACTTGAAAATCTGAGTTTTGGCATTCCAAATAAAGCTGTGCTGGAGCAATATTTATTTTTGTATTTGATTATGTATACTATAAATTAGTAAATTAGCAATACACATTTGATTTGTTTCCTTGGGGTCATTATGAATAAACCTGTCAGGCTAAGCAATATCCTATGTCAAAATAAATTTTCTGTGCCAGCCCAGGAAGGAAGAAGGGTGGGCTTATTCTTTATTTTCTAAATTATGTTTATATTCCCTCATCTTTTTCATGCAGTCTAAGGAAATAAAGTATATCTGAAGCTCATAATGAACATAGAGAGAACTGGATTTCTGAGAGCAAGCAGAACAAGCCCACGGGAGGAAGGCCAAAGGTATACATAGCTATGGAAACAGGAAAAGTAATACAAACCATGGCCAAATGAAAGTCACCACAGAATTCTATACTTTGGATTTGCTTGATTTGTTTTAATCAGAAACATTGGTTCCACTTGCATAATACATTAAGTCCTTTTACTTCATCTTGACTTTGGGCCACCCAATCAGAGAAGAGGACTCATAAGGACAACCTTAAAAGTAGACAATGTTCTCTTTTTTTTTTCCTCCTTATAATTATAATAGTTTGGGTCATTTAAATTTTGAAGAGTTTTTCTTCTAACTCTGGTCTTACTTTATTATAATCTTGCCAAGTTTAAAGTGTATAATTTCAGCCAATTTTATCTGTATATATACAAAAACTGTCCAAACATGCTCATTTCCACGGGGGAAAATACTCAAACTTTTGAGTTGAATTTTACCTCTATTTATGAGAGTATGTGAGTATATAGTCAAATATAGAAATTTCTCTGTAACAACATTTATATTTCAGAAGTGTCAAATGATCCCATTAATGCATATTTCTTTTGCATCTTAAAAACTTTTTATTGTTAATAATAAGATACATTGTATGAACAAGTCTTGTGATGGCACCCCCATTTTCCTGTCCCCAACCCTCTGAGGACCCTCTTCAGTGGGATTGCTCGACTAGTCAATGGTTTAGGGGGCTGTGGATCATTCAGGCTGTAGCCAGTTTTTTATTTTCTTTGTTGTTGTTAAGGGTACAATGTCTTTGAGTATTATCCCCCACCATGGTTCTTATAGTCTATCTGCCCCCTCTTCCACAAAGATCCCTGAGTCATGATAGGTGAGTTTTAAGTCTGTTTTGTTGTTGAAATCTTAATTAAGAGTCTCTGGGTTTCTGCTTTGGGCTCTGTTGGGTATCTTTGGTATCTGTCTCTATTGCACTTTGATAGGTTTTCTGACTCACAGTGGAGATAGGTCTCTTGCTCATCTTGCTGCTTCCTCAAAAGTTTCCTTTGGCCCTCGATAATCAGTTAAGAGTGGTTCATCTCCTGCCTGGGTGTCAGCCATCATCTCAGGTCCTGATGAATTTGGGTTGTCCATGGTTCTAGAAAATACAAACAGAATCTCTACTAGAGAGTGAGGTCAGTATAGGTTAAATATTAAAACATTGTTAAGCCATTGTTAATTTGGCAAGATTCTAATGGTCGTAGCCTCATTCTAGACCCCTGGTTAGTGGGGCTTCCCTTTGGAATCTGGATTCTTGGTCTCCGTAAGAGTTTCTCTTGGATCCCACTTCAAGTTAAGGGTTCCTTGTCACTGAGCATATCTCTTAGCCAATCAACACATCATTGTTTACCCACCTAGGTTTAATACCACTATTGCACAGATGAACACTTCTTGGTTTGCTGGTCTCTTCCACATATCAGTGTCCTTACAATTCTCGTAACATTGGACTATGTTATATATCAATATCCTCTGCTTTCTCCACATATCTTTGGCCAATTTCCCCTGGAAGCTCATATACTGCCTTCCAGCACTATGCAGGCTACCATCTGGTAGCTGGTTACCTTTCTGGATCCAGCAGGGTCTCTCAGTGATATGTGATGACAGTCTGTGGTATCTTCAGTAATAAGGTCTCATTTTTTGCCTGGAGTGGGTATTCAAGAGCTATGACATTTGTCTATCCTGTTTTGTGGACCTTGTAGGTTCAACAGATAAGTGTAGGAAGTAACCAATTACTGGGATAGGAGTTATAGGCCAGAGCCACTTGTCTTGGGGTTAGGCTTCCCCCCACCCTGTTCAGGGCCCTTCTTACCAGATAATGCCCCCAGCTTCTGGAGAGCTTACTGTAGGAAAGTAAGGATTTCACAGTATGGATTCATTAATGATTTAGGTTAGCATATATCTCTCCCAACCATCCCATTCCCCTGTCCCTCCAATTCCTTCCATCTCCTTTGTCAGTTTCTCAGTTCACCTGTGAGGTTTGCTTACTATTCAAGCTTAACCTGGTTAGGAACTGCAGATGAAGGAAAATATGCAACATTTGTCTCTCTGTTCTTATGTGGGGTCACTAAGTTCCAAAACTGTCCACTTTTCTTTAAATTTCATTATGTCATTTTTCCTTACTGCTGAGTAGAATTCCATAGTGTATATGGAATATGATGTATGATATCCACTCATCCAGTGATGGGCATTTGGGTTGATTCCAAGTCTTAATTATTATGAATTGAACCAACATAAACATGGTTGAGGTTGGATTTTTCTCTGTGCTGGATCATGCCCTTCTGAACCAGACCAGGAATTTCCACTGCCAGCCAAGGACCCAGCCCCAGGGCCATAAGATGAGCTATTCCAAACTTGAGCACATTTCTGGCCTATAAAGGTTTCAAGTGATCAGTAAGGCACATTTTGCCACCCTGTACATCTTTGTTGTCTTTCTACCCAGCTCAGGGGACTGAAATTTCTGGAACAGTAATGGGATATGTGATAGGAATGTCAAACTCATATTTGAGGAGGTCATGGATGTCCCAACATTTTCCAAACCACCAAGTGGGTACCTTCTTTGTTTGACTCTAGAGGGAACCCATCATTGTCTCCATTCTTGTTGCTCTCCAAATACTGGATAAGGGACTGTGTTCTTCCTTTAGTCACTGCACCCACAATTCACACTCTAGGGTCCAGCATTAGTCTTCAGCACTGGGATCTCAGATACAACCCGTCAAGTAGCCTGTCCACCATCATGGCCCTGGACACAGGAGAAATGCGCAAGTGGTGTTGCCTGTAACTTGCGCTCAGGGCATGGCTGTCTTTACCATGGGAAGATGAGTCATGTCAAAACCTCACTGAATTCACTCTATTTTCTTGAAAGGTGACTAAGTTGCACTTGGTCACCAGCTTATGTGTGCATCTGGGAGAACA
>PVHP010012152.1:0-21355 GCA_004024765.1 Zapus hudsonius
TTTGCAGTGACTACCCTGGACAAGTCACAAAACCATCAAAGAAGTGATATCCCCGCATCTCTTGTCTTCTGCTCCTACCACTAACCCCGTTCTGAAGAAACGTTACCTGGTCTTACTTGCATTACCCAATGGTTTTCTGTCAAGCATTCCCCCTTTCAGACCAGTTCAACACCAGATGAACAGAGTATACAGGCAAAGATGCATTTAAAAACAGTGAACTTGGCGGATTCCTGCATTTCATGGAAGTCCCTTGGATACCAGGTAGCCAAGCAATCTCTTTTAGTTTGGTGGCTCTCCATTTTCCTGATTTCTGTTGGGTTTCTTTTGAATTAGACCAAATCAAGGATCAGAGCACATTTATTAATATACCATAGAATATGAGAAATGGTGATACAGATTCCTTTCTGGTTTTATGGGTGCTATGGTTTGGATATGAAATATCCCCTCAAAGGTTCCTGTACAGAAGCTAAGTTCCCATTGAACCCGTGTTACAGGTGAAACTTTGACAAATGCCTTCATTAATGGATGAATTCACAGATAGTTATAATTTGATGGCATTTTTAGGCAACAGTGGAGATTAGGAGGTGGAGCCTATTTGGGGAAAGTGGGTCACTGAATATGTGCTCTGGGAAGTTATACTTTGTTGCTGGCCCCTTCCTACCTTCCTGTTTGATTCCTGGCCGCCATGAGTTAAACAGCTTTCCTCTGCTATACCCATATGCCATGAGGTTCAGCCTTCCAACTGATTTCCTCAGGGACTTGTCACAGCAACAATATGTCTGACTAAATGTGGAGTGGCAGCCTGTGCCTGTAATCCCAGCGCTGAGGAGGCAGAGAGAGGAGGGTCCTCGGGGCTTGCTGGCTAGCTTGTCTAGCTGAATAGGTGAACTTTGGATTCAGTGAGAGACCTTGTCTCAAAAAAAATGATGGTGGAAAGCTGGGCACGGTGGCACATGCCTTTAAATCCCAGCGCTCAAGAGGCTGAAGTAGGAGTAGCTTTGTGAGTTCAAGGTCAGCCTGGGATTCAGAGCGAGTTCCAAGTCAGTCTGGACTAGTGTGACACCCTGCCTTACTAAAAAAAAAAAAAAAAAAAAAAAAAAAAAAAAAAAAAAAAAAAAAAAAAAAAAAAAAAAAAAAAAAAACCATGGTGCAGAGTGATTGAGGAAAACCTTTGATGTTGACCTTTACATGTATGTGTACATACATACATGTGTATGCACAGCACACACATGCACAAACAAAAATACACCTGTCATTATTACTCTAAAGGGAAGGGCTGAATGCAGTTTTCTTCCACGTTGTCTGGATTTTCTTGGGAAATCAAATACAATGAATGTTAATGAACTGCTTATCAATAATGAATGAAATGTCTCTTTTTGAAGTGTGTAGCCTGAAAGAAGGAAATAAGTGCATTCTGTTGCCCATGGTTCATTATAAAATTTGTATTAAAAAAAGAATGTATGTCTTCATCTGTGTCAGCCTCAAGTGGGAAATTATACCTTAAAACTGTTCCCTCTTTCCCTCTTCCTCTCTTCTTCCTTCCCTCTCTCCCCTTTCCCTCTCCTCTTTCCTTCCCTCCCCCAAAGCCAGATAACTGCCCATGAATCTTGAACACTTGTTTCAAGTTACAGAACAATCATGTTGTGATCACAGCACTGCACGTCTAGAATTTTCAGTACACCAGCCTGAAAAGATATAATCAGGCAATGTACAGTGTTGGATATATTAGAATAAAAGAGAAAAGAACAGCACAGCATGGTGTTGACACCTTTAATCCCAGGTAGGAGGATTGCTATGACTTTGAGGCCAGCCTGAGACTACAGAGTGAGTTCCAGGTCAGCTGGGCTAGAGTGAGACTCTACCTCATCTGACATAGAGGACAGTATCTGTTTCAACTGAAATCCAGCCAGGATTTCTCATTTAGGAGTCTGATATCTCATTTGACAATCTTACCACATGTCCAAATATTACACCAGAAATTGTATTCCCTGGGGTAGATGAGAGACAGAGAGAGAGAGAGAGAGAGAGAGAGAGAGAGAGAGAGAACAATGATGTTTAATCACTTAACTTCCTTCAGGTTTGTGTTGTTGGCATCTGCTGGCTCTGGGACTGGGTCTGACTTAGAAGAGTGTGGTCCAGCATGAAGAACAGGGGAACCAATGAGGAGGCAGCCCCTGACCCAGAAGAGGGAGACCTTTAGCAGTTCAGTTCCTGATGGCTTCCCATCACTCAGTGTCTAATAAGCCCTGCCATGTCCTCTCCCACCCTAAGCCACACTGCAGCAGGCATTGAACCACCAGAGGATTTTGCAGCTGGCCTGCTTGTGCAGGAGGAGACAGGACTAGACCCCTGTAAACACCATAACTTGCAGCCTCTTCTTTCCGGGGCCCAAGAGAATGGAGAATTCTGAAGATAGGAGTTGAAAGTTTCCATGCAGATGTTTCTTGACCTAAGATTTTTATCCTGATGAACTCATCCTAATTTGAAAATATCCTAAATTGAAAATACTTTTTTTTTTTGAGGTAGGGTCTCGCTCTAGCCCAGGCTGACCTGGAATTCACTATGTAGTCTCAGGGTGGCCTCAAACTCATGACGATCCTCTCAGCTTTGCCTCCCAAGTGTTGATATTATAGGCATGTGCCACCACCCCTGGTAGCGAAAATATATTTTCTACACCTGACCTATAGAACATATAGCTTAACCACACAGCATGTTGAGCACTGAGGTTCCCTTCAATATTGTGTGGTTGGCTGAGAGCTGCAGATATGTCCACTGCCCACTATTTCAAGAGAGAATTGGAGCCTGGGTAGAGGGAGATCCTGCCTCAAAAATCAGAGAGAGAGAGAGAGAGAAAGAGAGAGAGATAGAGAGAGAATCAAATTGTATATTGCTAGTGAATGAAAAGATCAAAATTCAAAATTGGATGTAAGGATTCTATTGAATAAGTATTGGTTTCATAACACTGGAAAGTCAAAAAATGGCGAGTTTCCATTGGAAGTTGGAACTCTCTGAAGTGACTTTTTTATTTTTAGAAATAATTATTGATAATATTTGCTTTAAAATAAGAATAATGGGACAACTTTCCTCCCTCCACTGATCAGAAAGCATGGAGAACTGAGGACAATCAGAATCTATCAGTAAGACAAGAATAGATAGCTGACTCCCTCAAACATCAGCTAGGGCCCAGGTGGAACCACAGAGGAATTGGTGAGATGAGCAAGAGTGCTGCTTCCACAGGGAGCCTGACAACCTGCACCCAGTGATGGAGACAAACACTGAGGATATCAAAATGTACCAAAGCAGAAATCCAGAAGCTGCTGAGAACTCAACACTAAAGTAGACTTAAAACACACCCACCAAGGCTCAGAGGATTTTGCAGGGGGGGGGGGAGAATGTTAAAGCCTCAGGGTGAGAAGGAATATCCAGAGGCATTGCCCCCTGCCCAGTGACTGACTGCTGCCCTCTCAACTCATAACCCACCACTCCATGGTGATTACCAGCAATCCCAGTAAGAGGGCCCTCAGTGGAGTGAGGGCAGGGAGGAGGGTAATGATAGTACCAATACATGATTTGTTCATACAAAGTTTCTCATACTTAATAAAAAGAAAAGATACAGCAAAATTAAGAGTAATGGCTAAGCTCACAACATTAAAGCAGCCTTAATACTCATCCACCAAGACTCAGGGAACTGAGTGGAAGAGGGGGCGGAAAGATTGTGAGAGCCGTGGTGGGGGAGATTATCAGAGGCATGGCACCCCTCAGTAACAACACACTTGGGCCAGGAAAACCCGGCTGAAGACTGGGCTATCCATGGTCCCCTACCACAAAGTCTGATCCAGACGGCCCATGGATGAGGATATCCAGCTGACTGGGGATGGGGGGGGGGCAATGAGGAATTGGGGATAACAACTCATTGTTGGCCCACTAAACAATGTAACTCATTATGGACAATAAAAAATAAATTAAAAAAAAAAAGAGTAATGGGCTGGGGAGATAACCCCATCTTGAAGTGTACCTGCCTTGCAGACATGAACTCAGTCCTCAGTACCTATGTAAAATGCAGGGGTGTTAGGATGCACACCTGTAACCCCAGCTCTGGGGAGGCAGAGACAGGAGGATTGTGGGGCTCACTCTCAAGCCTGCCTAACCTAATTGGTAAGTTCCAGGCCAATGAGAGACTTTTGGGTTCCTCAAAATATAGACAGAGATTATGTGAGAAAAACAAACAAACAAACAAACAATGCCTACATTCTTCCAGTCCCCTCCCAGGGCCATCTGTGTTTCCCAGGCTGTTGGGATCTCAAGGAACAGGGCTGTGTCAGGCCACTCAGGGATCCTGAGGCTGCTGCTGCCTGTGAAGGAGCTGGCCTCTCAGGCTGAACATCCCTGTGAGCACAGACATCTCCTCTTGAGAGTTTGCTTTCAGCCGCTCAGCCTTGCCCCCTCAGCCTCTTCCTTGGTCTGCTCTTCTGGTCCTTCCCCTATTGTCCTCTTTCTCATCACGTCACATCCCTGTGATCTCAGATGGACTCTACAACCCTTCAGGGAGGGTTCCCACTGCCCAATGCTCTCTAATACAATTTCCAAGGAGAAGAGCCTGCTGGCCTGAGCATATTGCCATTTGTCTAGTCTCCAGATCCACTGGGCAGGGCTGGGTAGAACATCTGGCTGCCAAGTCTTCCCCAAGCGAGGTCTGGGGAAGCCCAGCTCTGGCATTCCCCATCTATCATTGTTTTGTGCTGAACCCACAAGGTCCATGGATCCCACATGGTCCCACAAGGTCCATGGATTCTTCTTTGTGACTGAGCAGATATAAATATTGGTGATAAGGTATGCTGGCTAGCCACCCTTAACACCTCTGTGAGTTCCATTCCAGGGCCAGGAATTCACCCTCCTCCAAGCTCACCTGTCCATACTTAAAGGTGTAATCTGTCTGTTTTCCCACCTCCCTGAGATAAATGTGCATATCTACTGTTGAAAGAGGTGTGAACTGTCCTGTGCCTTCCTGCTGTGATGGCCAGAGAATGCTGCATTATTAGAAAAGCTAGGCTTGGGGAGGGCCTAACCCGCAGGATTTCTTGTCATTTATTTTTCCTTTGCCTAGCTGGGGTTGGTGCAATAGGCACCTTTTATTATTATTATTTTTCACATGTGCATGTGTGTGCTTCGTGTGCACATGTATGGCATATGCAAGTATCTACAAGTACCTGTGCATGTGGAGGCCAGAGGTCGGTGTTGGGTGTCTCCCTCTATCCCTACTCCAACTTATTTTTTATGAGACAGGGTGTCTCACTGAACCTGGAATTTACCAATTCACAAGACAAACTAGCCAGTAAGCCCCAGGGATCCTCTGGTCTCCATCTTCCCAGCACTGGGATTACAGGTTCATGCCAGTGTGGGGATTGGAACTCGGGTCCCTGTGTTTGCATGGCAAGCACTTTACCCACTGAGCCACTCTCCAGCTCTTGAGAGTCTTTTTCTGGGCATTAACGTTCTAGCACCTTCCAGGCTTGGCCTACCCTTTTGTGGCTCCTGGAAAGGTCCCTCCTTAGACCAGGAGCACATTTTTTCCATAGAGTGTACAGCTCTCCAAGCCAGCAGCCCCTCCTGTATTCTGTGCTGACCAGCTGGGAGAAACCACTATTATGGGGTGTGTGACAGGCTGGGGAAATTTATTAGGCATGAACCATCCTTTATTTCTGCTTACCTCATTGGCCTCTAGCCTTGCAGTCCCTGTCCATCTCTGCCTGTGCTGTCTGCGTTGCTGGGCACATGCCCTGATCCTTCTCCTCACCACGGTTTCCCTCCTGAGTGATGTCTGGGGTGCATTCCCCTTCCATGACTTGATCTTAGAGGGGGCTTCTTCCCTGATTCCCTATCTCCAGATAGGACTGGATTTTCTGCATATCCCTTCCTGAGCTCCCGGGGCTGCTGTGCTGGCTCTGGGGACTGTGGCTTTGCTTCTAGGTTGTGATCACTACTAATTTTCCCAAGAGACTAACTCCTGGGGAGCAGCTGGGAGTCTACTCCATGTCAGTTGCACCCTCAGAGTCTGACACAGAGAATACCTGCCCCGCAAATGCTTGTCCAGCATTGAAGGTGGGGGCCTGAAACCTAACTCTGGAAAGTGGACTCTTCTCATTCATTCTGTATTTGGGATTTTGTTATGTAATCTCATGGGAATCCCTGTGGAGCTGCAATAATAATACCATTCCTAGCCTAAGGCTCTTCAAATCCAACTCACCACTGATGAAAATAATTTTGAAAATTCCATATATACGGAATTTGTATAGACTTTTTGTCACTGTTGCATATATGATATAGTCTAATGACTCCTATGTATGATTTATATTGCACTAGACAGTGTAAGTAATCTGAGGATTAAAGTAGGAAAGAAGAAGCATGTAATGTATATGTAAACATTATGTCATTTTATATAAGGGAATCGAGGATCTTGGATTTTGGTTTCCTTGGGGATTTTGGAACTAAGTCCTCACTGATACCAAGAGGCAAATGTAGTATGTGTGTGTATGTGTGTGTGTGTGTGTGTGTGTGTGTGTGTGTGTGTAGATTCCTGTGAACATATGTGTGTATGGAGGCCAGTGTCATTCCTCCAGTGCCATCTACCTTTTTTTTTTCTTTTTAAGACGGGGTCTCTCACTGGCCTGTAACTTACCAGTGAGCCCCAGGGATGCTGTCTCTACCTCCTCAGCACTGAGATGACAAACACATGCCACCACACCTGGCTTTCTTTTCTTTTTTCTTTAATACGGGTTCTGGGGGTTGAACTCGTGTCCTGAACCATCTCTATATCCTACAGATGTACTGTTTGACTCCAGTCTGCAGAGAAGAGGAGACTCGGAGAGGTGAAGAGATGATCACAGTGGTTAAGAGGTGGAGGCACAGTTGGAACTGGTCTCAGACCCACACTGGTAACTTCTCTGTGTGACACTTCTGCTATCATGTCCTCAGGGCACTCTCTCTCCCTTCCCAATCTCTCTCTTTCTCTCTCTCTCTCTCTCTCTCTCTCTCTCTCTCTCTCTCTCTCTCTCTATCATCTTTGCTTCCTTCTAGTATCTGGAGAGTATTTTCAACTTAAGAACAAAAAGTCAAATTCTCAAAGCAGGGTGACTTGCCAGTAAAGGCATGCATTTAAAACCTCATAATTTTTACTTATGGGTATAAATTCAATTTATTTCCACCTTCTATTTTTGTGATTGGTGGTGTTCCTTTTTAAAATTATGCAATTAATATCAAAATGTATTTTTCATTCTCAGAAATTCTAATAAGTTAGAACTATAGAGAATGAAATATGAAAGTCTACTTAGTCTGCTTCTCCTTGCTGGGCAGATCCATTTCTCCTCGGAAACAACAGTTGTTGATTGTTTCATGTGGATCCTTTAAGTCCTTTTCTTAAAAAAAATTATTTGCAAGGAGAGAGAGAGAGAGAGAGAGAGAGAGAGAGAGAGAGAGAGAGAGAGAAAGAGAGAGAGAGAGGAGAAGAGAGAGAGAGAGAGAGCATCCCAGGGTCTCTTTGTCACTATAACCCAACTCTGGATGCATGTGTATTTGACTTCATGAGGGTACTGGGGAATCGAGCCCTGGCCATCAAGCATTGTAAACAAGCACCTTTAACTGCTGAGCCATCTCTCCAGCCTCTTTAAGTCCTTTTTCCAAACATCCACACACACAATTGGCCATATGAGTGAGCTACTCTGTGCATTGTTGGTATTTGATTTGTTCCCTCCCATGTGATCCACTCTTAGTGAGGCAAGTTTGGGTGAGTCTCAGAAAAACTGAAGCTTACTTTTATTTATTAAAAAATGTTGCTACTATCATTTGATGTACAAATGCCCTAACCAACAAGAATGCTCATTCAGTGTTGAGGGTTAGCTACCATTCTTTCACACTCATAAAGTCAGAGCCACTCACACTTTCTAGAACATGGAATGCAGTCCACTTTGCTTTTGTAAAATCAGTGCCTCACTGGGTCCCCTTCCCAGCGGAGAGAGGCCCAGTCTATTGTGCTCTCGGAAGTGGAAGAGGATGTCGTTACACTTGGCTGCCCAGCCAATAATGGTCCCCCAGGACTAGCTCGTCCTGTGTGCTCTGCAGATGCTCACCACAGAAGGGCACAATGGGATTGCTACCTGTGCATGCAAGAGTGCCCAGTGTGCTGGTGTGGGACGTGTGCCTGTGGTGATGATGGATGGTATGGTGTGATTGAGGGCTGTTAGGTATATGATATATGTTTTGGTATGGTATATATATTTGGTATATGATATATATTTTGGTATATGATATGTATTTTGGTGTGATATATATATTTGGTGTATGATATATATTTTGGTATATGATATGTATTTTGGTGTTGTCATGGTTTGATCCAGGTGTCCCCCACAAACAAATGAATGTGTTCTGATAGATCGATACTCAGCTGATGGCAATTTGGGAATTAGAACCTCAGTAGAGCTGTGTTGTTGGGGCGGGCTTATGGGGGTTATAAGCCAACTTCCCCTTGCCAGTATTTGGCACACCTTCCTGCCGCTGTTTGCAGTGCTGTGGCAGAGGTGATGTCCAGCCCTCTGCTCATGCCATCGTTTTCCCTGCCAGAATGGAGTCTCCCCTCGAGTCCGTAAGCCAAATAAACCCATTCCTCAACAAGCCGCTTTTGTTTGGGTTCTTCCTGTGCAGCAACTAGAAAGCTGACTGCAACAGGTGTGGTATATATATTTGGTATATGATATGTATTTTGGTGTGATATATATTTGGTGTATATGTAGTGTACTTACATGGTGTATTATGATGCGTGGTGTGCATGGTGTGTATATGCATGCAGATGTAATGTATAGTGTGTGTGTTTATGTGATACATGTGTGGTGTGTAACATTATGTGTGGTATGTGTGGTATGTATGTGTGTATGGTGTTTGATGGGTGTGGTATGTTTGGCATATATGTGTGATGTGGGGAGATGCCAGCTTGCTCCTTTGCACTGACCTGAAGGGAGAGGATCCAAGGAAAACAGGGTCACCCAGGGAGCAAGGTGGGAATAGAGCATTGTTCCCTGACTCACCTCAGATCACTCCTGAAACAATCACCCCGTGTGAGGCATGCACAGGGAACTGAGTGAGCAAATAGTCCCTTGTGTATAGCCCATCCTGTAAACATTTGCTAAAGCTGAAAATATGGGCTCTCCTTGTGAGGAGAGTGAGGGAAAATGTTTGTCTAGGAGGTTCCTTTCAAGGAAATACTACTCAACACATACTTTGTGAGTGAGTTTTGCTAATTAATTTTGTTGGAATTTATTGCTTGGACACCCATCTTTCTACTGTCTTCAAAGGTCTGTCCACTACACTGTTTTCTATTATCTGAGGGATTTACTCCATTGATGTAAACAAATCGATGTTCATTTTTATTCATTTCTTTTTTTTTGTTTTTAATATTTTATTTATCCATTTTCAAGCAGAGAGATACAGAGAGAGAGAGAGAAAGAGAGAGAGAGAGAGAGAGAGAGAGAGAGAGAGAGAGAGAGAGAGAGAAAGCGCACCAGAGCCACCACCTTGTGGGTCTGGCTTATGTGGGTCCTGGGGAATTGAACCCAGGGCCTTAGGCACTGGAGGCAAGTGCCCTAACCACTGAGCAACTCTCCAACCCCATCTTTATTCATTTCTTAAAAATAGTTTGGCCAGGAGAAGTGGTGCACACCTTTAATCCCAGCACTTGAGAGGCTGAGGTAGGAGGATCACCATGAGTTCAAGGCCATCCTGAGACTACATAGTGAATTCCAGGCCAGCCTAGGCTAGAGTGAAACCCTATCTCGAAAAACCGTAATAATAATAATGTGTGTGTGTGTGTGTGTGTGTGTGTGTGTGTGTGTGTGTGTGTGTGCTGACATGAGAACTCAGCTTCTTTGGCCTTCCACTGTGGACTGAAGACCAGAAACAGTCCAGGAATCCTCCAAGCTTCAATGCCAGCCTGAGACTTCCAAGGCATCCAGGCTGGTGGGCTGAGCAGCTACCAGGTTCTCAGACTCTCCAGTGTGCAACCATCATTGTACTGCCCAGCTGTAACATGTACACCAGTCAAATAAATTCCCTTTATAACATATACATTAATTTGATCAGCTCTGCTCCTTTAGAGAAAGAACCCTGACTAATACCCGTCAATATAAATCAAATGCTTTTACTTGACGTCCCCTCAAATCAGGACTCAGAGGCAAACTTATGTATCAATTTATAAGTTCATAATGGGCACTGAGAGTTCCTGAGGCCTAGGCACCTTCTAAATGATTAGCAAGGCACAAACAGCCTTCTGAGGTCAATTTCAATGACTTCAGGACACAAGTAGAAAAACTCTATTACGTTCCATTTATTACTTATGGAAGGAATTCAGACTCTGTTCTATTTCCCTTAGAGACTGGCAAGGCAAGGAGAATAGACCAAGAAGTCAGATGAAGATAGTGTTGCAATTGCAATATCAGCTCTAGTCCTCAACACACAGGGCTTTGAGGAGACCCCTTGCCTCTCCAAAGCACTAGGTTCAGGGCAGCTCCTGGCCAGCCTTTAAGGGAAATAGAACAGAAATAGAGGGAGGCTTTAAATGCTTCAGTCTCTCACCCCTGAGCACAGGACATCCCAAAGCCTGGAGCTCCATATAGCGTACCAGCTAGAGTCAGAAACCAGCTCTTGGCAACTGGGTACCCACACTCATCTGCAGCTCCTGCTGCTGGCTGGGAGAGTTGAGCAGGTAGCGCTTTCCTCCTAGAGCGCCTGCATTTTTTGAGGATGGAGTGAATGTTTGTGTTTTCATGAGGCCATGTGAAAGGAATGTGGATATTAGAAGGGAGTCCTATTTGCAAGAATGACAATCACTGGAATGCTCTGCAGCCATCTATGTCTCAAAAAGAAAGACCCAGGCCCTGCGCTCAAGGCCCTTCCAGATGAGAATTTTTTGATGTTGTATTGCTTAGAATTTTCACTAATGATCTTGGATTTCTTTGGCTATCAAATATTTCAGCGTAACTGGTTTTTGGAGTAATCAGCAGACAACCAGCCCTAAGGAATGCTCAGGTAAACTACGTGGAGGGAGCGACAGGTTAAAATAATAAACAAATACACAAATATGCATAATTCATTAGAATCAATATTCATGCCTGCTTACCCCATGGACTGTTGCAGATGTCTTCAAGCCAGGCCTGGCTGGCCCCTGCAGACACCCCCCACAGTCATATCCTCAGGAAGTGAGCTCACCTCCCTTCATGGAAGAGCGTTTCTAAAATGCTTGGGTTCCCTTCGGTGCCAACTCAGAGGGTAGGGATCAAGCACAGCCTTTCAGTTGCTCCTCAGAGAAAGTCAGGGATGGCGGGGAGGGGAGCACCTACCTCCTTTTGCCTTTAGATTTGCAGATGGAATGTGGTGTGCTGAGTTTCCTGGGAATCTGCAGTGAAGGGAAGGAAAGGAGAAAAGTCCGTGGGGGACTTGGTCACTTCTGCTTCTCTGGGTGAAGGGAAGTGTTGCATAGGAGAGTTGGTCAGTCTTCTTTTGAGTCGGGGGTCCGGGGTCCTAACAGGGAGGCGACGGGAGATGATTGGTAGGTGGAAACACCTGCATGCTTTGGCTTTAGTGAAAGTGTCAGCTTCGATTGCTACAGATTTCATGGACCCGCATCATGGGACAGCCACGTGTAAAGGTTTCCCTGTCAGACTAAAGACCTGCTTTTCTATCTGCCAGCTCCCAGGCCTTTGGCTGCTGACTTAACCTCTTGGTTCCTCTCTGCAACTAAAGCCTGTAAACTGAGGATGACCGTGCTTGAATGAAGGCCAAGTTCACAGAAGGACAACTGGGACATGAGCAGAGATGGCAAGGCTCTGAGTGCACCTTTTGTGCAGACCGTACTAGAGAGAGAAGAGAGTCTGTGGGCTTCACAAGTGACAGTGTCAGAAATTGGACAAAATGCTATTTATTCTCTGTGTCTTTGGGGGATTGAACTGTGTTTTAATGCAGATACAGATGTCTCTAAGTACTCACAGGATTGATTGTTTCCAAGGATCCCACCAGATACCACTACACGTGGATGCCCCTTTAATAAGTGATGTGGTATCTGCGCGTCATCCACACACATCCTTCTGGAGGCCTGAGATCTGAATGACTTGCAATTCCTAAGCCAATGGAAATGTCATATAAATATTTGTTATTCCGTATTGTTTAACGAATGATGGCAAGAGGAAAGCCTTGTTGAAAGGCATGTTAGGGACAGACAATTCTTTTTTTTTTTTTTGAGATAGGGTCTCACTCTAGTTCAGGTTGACCTGGAATTCACTCTGTAGTCTCAGGGTGGCCTTGAATTCACAGATCCTCCTACCTCTGCCTCCCAAGTGCTGGAATTAAAGCCATGCGCCACCACACCTAGCTTGACAATTCTTTTTAATGTGTTTAGTTGTGTGTGTGTGTGTGTGTGCCTGTGCGTGCGCACATGCACGTGTACTGTATGAACATGTGTGTGCAGATATTTGTGCTCAGTGTGTGCATGTGCTGAGGCCAGAGGAGAATGACAGGTGTCCTCTATTACTCGTCTGCATGTTTCCTTGAGATGGAGTCTCTCACTGAATCTAGATCTGTTTTTGGTCAAACTGGTTAACCAACAAGTCCCAGCAGTTATTGGGTCTCTGTTCCCAAAAGCACTGGGTTTACAGTTGTGCCTGGTCACATCCAGCTTTTTATATTGGTGCTGGGGAATCAAACTCAGGGCGAATCAGGCCCTCTCAGGTCTCATGCTTGCATGGCAAGCAATCCTACCCATGGGTCCTATTCCCAGCCTCCAGAAAATTGTCTTGTGACAACTTTCTCTCTGTGGTTGATTGGATGCAGAACCCCACGAATATGGGAGACTATTGGGTTTTCCCTCAGGTTTCTTCACAGACACTTCAGAGAACTGTGGATAAGCTATGTTTCTATGTGCCATTGACTATACCTGGGCTCAGCACCAAGGTCATGCGGAGGTTTTGATTCTGTTCCCTCTCTAAAGTCACCAGCACAGGAAGCTGAGGAGATGGCTTAGTGGGTAAATCTGACCACACAAGCATGAAGACCTAAGTTCAGATGCCCAGTATTCTCATAAAAGATGGGCATGGAGCATGGTCCTGTTATCCCCATGTTGGGGATACAGAGACGGGAGGATCATGGGACTGGCCAGCTAGTCTAGTTGAATTTGTGAGCTCCAGGTTCAGTGAAAGAACCTGTTCCAAAGAACAAGGTGGAGAACAATTGAGGGGGACACCTGACATCAACCTCTGACCTCCACATACATGTATACCCACAGACACACATGTACCTGCACTCCTATGAACACACATACATATGCAATAGCTAACTAACTAAGCTAACATTATCAGTACAGTCCGTAGCTCCCCTCAGACACTCTGGAGAAGAGCACAGCACCCCTTACAAAGGCTCATTCTCTTGACTGTACCGTGGGCTCTTGGTCTAGTCATTTATCTCCCTTGTGCCTTTAAGCCTCCCCCTCTCATCACTAGTGGGAAATAGTCCTTTTTCTATGAAGCTGAAAATTTCTTGACATCATTGACATTTTAGGCTGGGTAATGCTTGGTTGTGCCCGAGGGGCTTCCTGTGCACTGAAGGACATTTGGCAGCATGCACTAGGAGCTAGTAGCAGACTTAGTCCCAGCTGTGACCATGAGAACTGTCCTCAGACATAGCAAGTCCTCCAAGGGGCAGAGGGGAAGTTATTTCTGGTTAGGACTCTCCATCCTAAAGAAATGCATACTGCTTTTAATATTAGCCCAAACACAAAGGTTGGGTGTCATAGAAGTGTGTGTATGTGGAGAGAGGGTACCACAGAAAAAAACGTACAATTCCGTCTTGGTCATTCTATTTGTAAGGAGAGGTCAAGGCTCTGTTCTCTCCTTCCACCTAACTCCACAATCAGAAAACAAGCTGCATTGTGGAATACTTGATACCATGAAAAAAATCTTCCAATTGTGAGGTTGTGGATGAGGTTTTGAATTTTAAAAGTTGTTGGGCTGGAGAGATGGCTCAGCGGTTAAGGCACTTGCCTCCAGTGCCTAAGGCCCCTGGTTCAATTCCCCAGGACCCACATAAACCAGACCCACAAGGTGGTGGCCCTGGTACACACACTCTCTCTCTCTCTCTCTGCTTGAAAAATGAATAAATAAAATATTTTTAAAAAGTTGTAGCTGTTGGGCTGGAGAGATGGCTTAGCGGGTTAAAGCATTTGCCTGCAAAGCCTAATGACCTGGGTTCAAATCCCCAGTACCCATGTAAAGCCAGATGCACAAAGTGGTACACGTGTCTGGAATTAGTTTGCCATGGCTAGAGACCCTGGTGTTGCTCATTCCCTCTCTCACTCTGTCTCTCTCTGCTTGCAAAGAAATAAATATAGTTGTTGCTTCCTTCTTGTCTTTTTTGTATGTATATGTGTGTGTGCATATTCACAAGTGCATGAGCTTAATAATGAGCTTTTGCGGGGGGAGGGGGCATACGGAGGCCAGAGGACAATGGATCCCATTCTCAGGTATGCTGTCTACCTCTCTTTTGAGGCAGGATCTCTCATTGGTCTGGAGCTCATCCATTAGCCTCATTTGGCCAGTGAGTTCTAGAGATCTGCCTGTCTCCACCTCCCCTGCTCTTTGATCAGGCTCATGCTACCATGACCAGCATTTGTGTGGGTGCTGGGGATCGAACTCAGGTCCTCATGCTTGGGAGGCAAACACTTTACTGACTTTCTTGTCCTTTTCTTCACAATGTTTCTGGTGAGATAAGACATTGGAAAGGGCTTTGGCTTAGGCTGGAAGGGATGAACTGGAACTGATGGCAGAGGTGGCATTTTGTGGGCAGTGGAGGTAAGATTTGTAGCAGAAATCACGTCTCCACTTTCTACAAACTGGAAGAATTCAATTAGGGGGTGTTGCTGGCAGAAAGCACCCGACCAAAGGCAGCTGGTAGAAGGGAAGTTATTCATTTTGGCTTACAGATTCGAGAAACTTCATGATGTCAGCAGAAAGGCTGGCATGAACAGATGATGGACAGCATCTCTGCCACAGCCAACACTGTCAAGGGGAAGCTGGCTTTAACACCCGTATTCCCCCCTCCCACAACAACACACCTCCCAACAAGGTTCCAGTTCCCAAATTGCCATCAGCTAGATATCAAGTGTACAGAACACATAAACTTACGGGGGACACCTGAATCAAACCACCACAAGGGCTAAGGCCAAGGTGATGCTCCACTTGGTGGAGATGCGTTAAACTAGACTCATCACAGAGGAAAGAAAGCAGCAAGCAGAACTGCTCTGGTTTGAATCCAAAATGCCCCTTAAGTACTCATGGGTTGAAGGCTTGATCCTCAGTTAGTGGCTCTATTGAAAGATGATAGAAACTTCTAGAGGTGGGGCCTCCTTGGAAGAAGTGGGCCATGGGTATGCGGCCTGGAAGGTTGTATTGAGTGCCAGCCTCTCTTCCCACTGCCATATATGCTCCTTGCCTTAGGCCCATGGAAACCATGAAACAAAATCAAGCTTTTCAGGGGTTTATGTGAACTATTTTGTCACCGTGTTAGAAAGCTGAGTAACACAGAAGTATTGCAGAGGCAAGTGACTGTCTCGAAAGAAGACAAGAATGAGAAAACACCCGACAGCAGACTCCATGAAGTGGAAGAAAAGTGAAGAATACAGCATAGCAACTAGAAGCCTGGACCCTGGAGCAGAAACCGTCGAGCACAGTAGTTCCTCTTAACCGCTCTTGTTTTCTGCTGGGGTTAGTCATGGTCTGAAAATCATAAATGGAAAATTCCAGAAGTAAATAACTCATACATTTTAGCATGATAAAATACCTATTCATGAGTGTCTCGGCAGCCATTTTAGGCATCTGACAGTGGAGGTTTCATCCTTTCTGTATGTAGGTGTCCATTGCTGTCTGTGGCTTCAGGGATCTACTGGGGGTGCTGGAAAGTGTCCCCTGTGGAGGAAGGGAGACCGCTGCTTCTTTGAGAAGCCCCCTTGGCCTTTCGAACTGCTGGGAACGATGACTGGCAAGAAAGCCAGTGAGGTTTGGCAAAGTAGGTTCTTGTTCTTAACGTCTTCTGGTCCTCATGGCACATTCCCATCTAAATACACAACGTGGACGTGCATGATGTATCTGGCTTACAGCTTCTCCGACAAGAGCCTATAGAGCTCTGGATGGGCACAAGCATAATTCCTGCAGGTTTCTGAGGATAACCCTGGCTTTTTGGTAAGTAAAATGATGACTACAGTCACATCTTGGATGATTCACAATTACACACGAACTGTGATTCTCAGTTGGTGAGTTAAGTGTGAAGTCAGGTGTGAAGCACACTGAACTTTGAAGACTTGCTAAGAAAATAAGAATATAAAATATCTTATTAATTTTTTAGATTCATTACCGATGAAAGAATTCGTTTGGTATATTGGGTTAAATCAAATGTATGATTAAAATTAATTTCACCTGCTTTTTACTTTTTCACTGTGCCTATTAGAAAACTTCCAATTTTAACAAGAGATAATAAACAGACATTGTGTGTAGTTAAGATGTACAATAGAATGGGCTGCTGGGAAATCGAACATTGATCATCACACATCGTGTGTGTGTGTGTGTGTGTGTGTGTGTGTGTGTGTGTGTGTTTGCTTTCAGTGCTGGGGACTGAACTTAGGGCCTTATGCATACTAAGCATAAGCTCTACCACTGACCACACCATCAAATCCTCACATTATTTTCCATTGGGGAGCATTAGCACTGACCACACATTCTCCAAGAGTACTCTGCTGCAAAAATTGATTCTTTAGGATAATGGTGAAATGATTATATATGTATATATTTTTTCATGGTCTTAAAATTCATAGGGACAGAGGTGAAAAAAATGCCCAAGAAATCCCCTTATTTGGATAATAAGCAATGGAGAGATACTGCCGAGACATGTCATATAACCCAACCACTACTCCCTCGGTGGTGCCTGAGTGCGTATGTGTTTAGGATCATATGAGATCCTAATATGTTAATTGCCTTGAGAGGTTGGGGGGGGAAATTGAGTCATGATGAATCTGTATGAAATGTAAGCAAACTGCCCTCCAGGTGACCTTGTTAAGGAAGGTTTTTCAGATTAGCAGGACAAACAAGAATGGGAGTGAGAGGGCTGTGCCCATGGCCATGGGGGCCACATTCCCACTGACATTCGAGATTTCACCTCCCAGATACAGCAGAATCCACTAGGCACAGCCTATCAGCGGGCATCGTTACTTTGAATTCTATTATTTTCTAACATTTTGTAGACATGCCGCTTGCCCATTTGAGCTTCTAGAGTGGCTTATTTATACTTGTTGGGGTTTGGTGGTATTAAATCATATCTATTGGCAAGTGTGCTGCTGCTGTCAGACAGATGAAAATATGATAGTAACTCTGAGTCTGATACAAGTGAGACCGGAGGTCATGGCTTCCGTGTGTTTGGGGTCTGCATGTCACTTGGTAATCAAGCTTGTCACAACATCTGGCTTCAGAGCTCGAGAGCTACAGATAGGTGTAGCACACAGGCTAAAACAGGGGCAGAACTGTGCCTGCCTGGATCCTCTTTCCAAAGTCACCAATTAGATCTGCTTTCTCTCCTTTGTTGGAAGGGGGGGCAGCAAGGGCCCATGTGTTAAGGTAGGATGGGACAGGATTTAGAATCACCATGTAAACAGAAGTCTGGTTTTATCTGTGAGGAATTTTTTAGATTAGATTCATTAGGATAGAAGGACCCACCTTAGCTATGGGGGCACCCTCCCTTAGGCTGGGGTCCTCAGCTGTATAAAAAGGGGGAAGGCTAACTGAACATTCTGCATTGTATCTCTCTCTCTACATCCTCCTTGCTGATGGGATAATGTGCTACCAGGTTCCTGATCCTGCCAGGGTTTCCCCACCATGATGAAATGATATGCTGAAATAAACCCTTCCTCCTTTAAACTGATTTTTTTCAGGTATTTTCCCCCAGCAATGAAGTTGAGTAAAACAAAGTACATCCCCGTCTAGCCCTCATTTAATGCTTGAGCTCATTTATGGGTGTAATGAAATAACACAGGCTGACATTGAGGTCTGTGACCCCTTTAAGCATTGATTCTGAGCCTATGGTGGGCAAACTTGTTTCTGTTTCTCCTCAGTGTGAGCATGAGCTAGTGGGCACTATGGCTACCCCTTGCCAGCCTGCCCCCCAGATGAGTTCCTGCTCCCCGAGACTGGTATTTTCTTCTACCTCACCACTTCAAGTCATCAGTTGGGGGAGGCAGAGTAAGAGAACTTTTAACTGTTTTCTATTTGCGTGCATGCAAGTGTTCATGACAGAGTGTGTGAGTGCTCCAGAGTCACTTGCTGCTGCAATGACCTCTAGACACGTGCCTCACTTTGTGCATCTGGCTTTACACAGGTCTTGGGGAATTGAACCCCAGTCACCATGCTTTGCAATCAAGCTCCTTTAGCAGCTGAGCCATCTCCCCAGCCCAAGTTAGGAATTTGACAGCTTTCTGTTCAGATCCCATCACAGCCATGTCCAAGCTGTGTGACTCTGGACAAGTGTCCCTGTGTCCTGTGTGTCTCGCCCAAAAAGTGGAGTGAAGCCTCCCTCCTAGAGTTACCTGGATAAAAAGAAATGTGACATATCACATGCCTTTAATCTCAGCACTCTGGAGGCAGAGCTAGGGGGATGGAGGTGAGTTCACTGAGACAATACAGTCTCATACCCAGAGACTACATTCAATTCCAGGTCAGCCTGGGCTAGAGCGAGACCCTTCCTCAATAAAACAAAACAAACAAACAACAAAAAGAAGTCAGGTTTCAGGTGTGTGAACTCAGTAGGTATTCAAATTTCTTTCCTTGTCTCTCTTCTATGAGTATTTGGACCTTTTCCATTGTTGTATCTACGTGTGTGTGTGTGTGTGTGTGTGTGTGTGTGTGTGTGTGTGTGTGTTGGTTGTATCTGTGAGCTCAGGTACATGTGTGTCATGACACACAGTGGCCAGAGGACAACATTGGGTGTTGGTCTTCATCTTCTACCTTGTTGAAGAGAGTCTCCTGCTGTTCATCGCTACATATGCCAGGCCCACGAGCCTCTGGGGAGTCCCTTGTCTGGACATCCCATCTTGCATTAGACATGTTGGGGTTACCAATACTCACATGACTGTCTGACTTTATGTGGGGTCTGGGGATCTGAACTCAGTTCATCACACTTGCATAGCAAACAAGCACTTTTACCCACTGAGCCATCTCCTCGGCCTTGTTTGACTTTTTTTGACACTGTTCATCTCTAGCCCAGGCTGACCTAAACTCAGTCAGTAGCTGAGACTTGTGACAATCCTTCTGTATTAGCCTTCTAAGTGCTGGAATTACAGGTATGAGCCACCATGTGCTGCTTTAATTTCTAACTCCTTGAACTCCCATTTACTTTACAATCAGAAAGCAAAATGGGAGCAAGAGAGACCAGGTAAGCCAGGCCTGAGGCATGTGTAAATTGAAAAAAAAAGTGACTCAAATACATTTTTAATGAGCCTTAATCAAAGTTTATTTGATGTGTTGTTGGGAGAAGCAGATAAAAGAAAAGCTGGCTTCCATGGTTAGCCAAAGAACAGATGCCAGAACTCTGCTGGTTACATATCCAACCAGCCCATGCCCAAGAGGGCAATAGAATGCTTGTCTTTTCTCCTGGTTACACTTCGCTTTTCTAATGGACAGAACCAAATTTCAACTTCTACAATCTTCCTTTATAAAACCTAGAACCTAACCAGTAATAAATACTAAATCTAACAATGATCAAAGGTCAAGAAAATCAGGAAACCTTATTAATGAGCTCTTAAAACAATGTTCTAATAATACTGAGAGTATGAATAGTATTTTTAAAAAAACCTTCATAGTGTTTTTAAAGGTGTGTCACCTTTAATTCCAGCACTTGGGGGGCAGAGGTAGGAGGATTGCCATGAATTCCAGGCCACCATGAGACTACATAGTGAATTTCAGGTCAGCCTGGTCTAGAGCGAGACCTTACCTTGAAAAAAAAAGATAAGACTTTCTTTGGGCTGGAGAGATCGCTAAGTGGTTAAGGCACTTGCCTGAAAAGTCTGAGTATCTGGGTTCGATTCCCCTGTACCCATGTAAAGCCAGATGCACAAGGTGACACATGCATCTAGAGTTTGTTTGCAGTGGCTAGGGGTCCTAGCACACCCAATCTCTCTGCCTCTCCTTCTCTCTCTCTCAAATAAATAAATAAATAAATACTTTAAAAAAATATTTTATTTATTCATTTTCAAGGAGAGAGAGAGAGAGAGAGAGAGAGAGAGAGAGAGAGAGAGAGAGAATGCACCAGGGCCACCACCTTGTGGGTCTGGCTTATGTGGGACCTGGGGAATTGAACCCCGAACCTTAGGCACTGGAGGCAAGTGCCTTAACTGCTGAGCCATCTCTTCAGCCCAATAAATAAAATATTTTAAAACGTTTTATTGACAACTTCCATATACATAGACTATATACTATGACCACAGTTCCCTTGTACTACCCTCCCTTTCCCCTTTCCAAATACCCCTTAACTAAGTCCCTTCTTTCCAACTAGTGTTTCTTCTATTTTGATGTCATCATTTTCCCCTCCTGCTATACAGATCTTGTGTAGGCAGTGTCGGCCACTGTGAGGTCATGAATATCAAGGCCACTTTGTAACTGGAAGGCAGTATTGTAAGCACTTCTCCCCTTCCTTTGTCTCTTAATATCTTTCCACCACCTCTTCTGCTAGGTCTTTTGACTTCCCAAGTCAGGCTTTTCATTAGGTTTTCAGTACCAGGCAGGAATTCCCTCTCATGGGACAGGCCTCAAGTCCAATCAGAGAGCATTTGGTTTCCCCCATAACAAAAATGCCACCATTGCAACAATTGGTACATTTGGCCTGGCTGGCAGCTATAGAACTTGCAGGGTCCTCTGCTGGTTAAGATCATTGATGACTTTTCTCTGACAGGCTGCATAGCTCTTTCCAGCATCGGGACAGCTAGTCAACAGGGAAGAGACTTCTCACTCAGCTCCAGCTTGATTTCTCAGTAACCTGCTGCCCAAGCATGTGGAATCTTCAGAAATTGGGTCTTACCATCTACTTCTGGTGGGCAATCAAGAGCCTTGGCAATCAACGGCCTGTAATGTTTTGGGGCCTCAGGGGTCTCCTTGACCAACAACTCACTGAAAGATATCCCACCCTGGCATTAAATATTTTTAATAACACTATGACTTCTGAGTAAAACATCCACCTCTACAAGATACTTCTGCCCAAATTCTCTGTTTTTAAACATATATATTATTCTGAG
>PVHP010012152.1:21455-43948 GCA_004024765.1 Zapus hudsonius
GGGCCAGGAAGACTGGGATGAGTACTAAGATATACAGGATCCCTTGCCACAAGGACTAATACAGACAGCCCACAGAGGAGGATATACAACTGATCAGGGATGGGGAGGGGGGGAATTGGGGAATTCGGGATAACAACGCATGGTTTGCCCACTAAATAATGTAACTCATTATGGACAATAAATATATATTAAAAAAAACATATATATTATTAGCTGGCGAATAAGTAGGTTTTCATGTGGCTTATTCATAACATCGTTAATTTTGATTAACTCCCTTGTCTCCTCCATCTCCCTTCCCTGACCCCACAGTCCCCCCCCACAGTATTCTGCCCCTCTACTTACATATATACTATACCCTCCTATTAAGGCCCCCTTTCCTCTCTCTTTCTAGAATCCTGCCCTCTACTACTGACATTTCCTCAACTCACATACAAATGTAAACATTTGAAGCCAGGATCTACCTATGAGAGAAAGTATGTTATGTTTGAGTTTCTGAGCCTGGGCTACCTCACTTAGTATGATTTTTCCCAGATCCACCCATTTCCCTGAAAATTTCATTTCTTTACAGCTGCATAAAACTTCATTGTATAAACATGCCACATCTTCATTATCCATTTATCAGTTGATGGACATCTAGGCTGTCCTATTTCTTAGCTATTGTGAATAGAGAGCAGCAATAAACATGGATGAGCAAGTATCTCTTGTAGTTATGAGTAGAGCCCTTGGGGTATATGCTAAGTGGTATAGCTGGGTCATGTGATCAATTTCTTTTCACCTGTTTCAGGAACCTCCACACAGATTTCCACAATGGCTGTACTAGTTTACATTCTCACCAGCAATGGAGAGTTCCTCATTCTCCACACCCTCGCCAGCATTTATTGTCATTTGATTTGCTGATGATAGCCATTCTGACAGGAGTGAGACAGAATCTTAGTTTTAATTTGCATCTTACTGATTACTATGGAACTAGAACATGATTTTAGATATTTATTGACCATTCAAATGTCTTCTTTTGAGAACTCTTTATTAAGTTCTGCAGCCCCCCTTATTTATTGGGTTCAATTTATTATTATTTAGTAGTTTTAGTTTTAAAATAAAAATATTTATTTTAGTACTTTGTGTATCCTGGATATTAATTGTATGTCAGATATATAGCTGGCGAAGATTTTCTCCCATTGTGTAGGCTGCCTCTTTGCTCTATTCACAGTATTTTTTGCTGTACAAAACCTTTTTGATTGCATGAGGTCCCAATCGTTATTATTGGTCTTATTTCCTGAGTGACTGGGGTTCTATTCAGAAAGTCCTTGCCTATATATATTGAAGTATTTCCCTTACCTTTTCCTCTAGCAGTTTCAGAGGATCAGGTCTGATATTAAGGTCTTTGATCTATTTTTGGACTTGATTCTTGTGCATGGAGAAAGATAAGAACTTATTTTCCTCTTTCTACACATAGATATCTAGTTTTCTGAGCACCATTTGTTAAAGAGGCTGTCTTTTTTACAGTGAATACTTTTGGCCTTTTTTTCTTAAAAATCAGATGGCTGTAGCTACCTGGGTTGGCAATTTGGTCTTCTATTCTGCTCCATTGGCCTACATGTCTGTTTTTGTGCCAGTACCATGCTGTTTTTGCTGTATGGCTCTGTAATATATCTTAAAATCAGGTATGGTGATACCTCCAGCCTTATTTTTGTTGACTAGAATTGTTTTGGCTATTCAAGGTTTTTTGTGCTTCCAAATGCATTTTAGGATTGTTTTTTTCTATTTTGGTGAAGAATGCCATTGGAATTTTGATGGTGATTGCATTAAATGTGTAGATTGCTTTTGGTAAGATTGACATTTTCATGATATTCAGTCTTCCAATACAAGAACATGGGATATCATTCCATTTCCTAGTGTCTTCTGCAATTTCTCTCTTGAGCATTTTAAAGTTTTCATTGTAGAGATCCTTCACTTTCTTGGTTAGGTTTATTCCAATTTCTTTCTTTTTTCTCTTTCTTTCTTGCTTGCTTGCTTGCAACTGTGAATGTTAGCGTTTCCCTGATTTCAGCCTCAGCATATTTGCTATGGTAATAAGAAGGCTACTGATGTCTATGTTAATTTTGTATCCTGCTGTTTTGCTGAAAACATTTACTGGCTCTAACAGTTTTCTAGTGGAGTCTTCAGAGTCCTTTATATAGAATCCTATCTTCAAATAATGATGATTTGGCCTCTTTCTTTCTTACTTGTGTCTTAACTCATTGCTGTAGGGAAGACTTTCACTACTATATTTTTAAAATGGAGAAAGTGGACACCTTTGTCATATGAGAGAGGGAAAAATAATGTTGACTATAGGTTTGTAATAAATAGCCTTTAGTATGTTGAAGTATGCTTAAACTATATATATATATATATATATGGTTTTTATTTATTTTTAAGATTTTATTTATTCATTTTCAAGTAGAGAGATACAGAGAGAGAGAGAGAGAGAGAGAGAGAGAGAGAGAGAGAGAGAGAGGAGAGCACATCATGGCCACCACCTTGTGGGTCTGGTTTATGTGGGTCCTGGGGAATTGAACCCGGGGCCTTAGGCACTAGAAGCAAGTGCCTTAACCGCTGAGCCATCTCTCCAGCCCTAAACTATATTTTTAAGTCCAGTGGATAACACAATGGGTAATTATGTCAGCTTTCTGTTACTGTGACAAAATAGCTGAGATAACAAATTTAAAAGGCAGAAAGGTTTATTTGTCTCATGGCTTCAGAAGTTTCAGTGCACAGTCTCTTGGCCTACTGCTTTGGGCCTGTGGTAACACTATATTGTGGCAGGAGTCCAAAGCAGAGGAGTCCTGTCCACCTGATGATGGGCAAGGAATTATGAGATAGCCAGAAATAGACTGGGCTTCTAACATTCCTTCAGAGGTCATGTCACAGTGACAATTGCTGTCCCAGTGACAAATGCTGGGGCTGGGGGGATGGCTTAGCGGTTAAATGTGCTTGCTTGCAAAGCCTGCCAGCCCAGGATCCAATTCCCCAGCCGTACAAGCAGGATGCAGAGTGGCATATGGATCTTTAATCCAAGCCTGCCTCTGACAGTGGGAAGTGGAGCTGGGAGATCTGAAGCTTGTGGGCCAGAGGTTATTTGCATCAGCAAGAAACCCTGTCTCAAAGAAGGGGGCACACAGATCCCCCAAAGTTGTCCTCTGACCTGCACAAGTATGCTGTAGCATCTGAACACACGTACACACACACACACACACACACACACACACTCACACACACACACTCTCACTCACATACACACTCACACACACGTACACACACTCACATACACACTCACACACACATACTCACACACAGACACACACTCACACACACTCACTCACACACTCACTCATACACACACACACAAATTAAAAAAAGAAAAACAAAACTTGGCATTTAGGTCTCCCCATTCTGTTCAGAGATCTGATCATAATTTGTGTTTTCTGTCATAGATTGTTTCCACCATTCTGAACACTGTCTCTGCAGAGTAATAATCTTAAAGTCACAGCCCACATTGGACAGTGACACATTGGGACAACTCCTAATGATGCCAATCTCACGAGTCTAGAATCTTGTCTTGAACCATATTTGAACCTTTGGTCCATGAACCCCGCTGTTGGCTGGTAAACCCTAAATTCCTGGTTTGTAGAAAAAGCAAGGTTCAAGAGAGGCGCCTTGGACTTCAAATGGCTATTACAAAACAGTTTGATGAGTTAAGTGTAAATGAATCAGAAGCATATGGCTCTAATTAGCCTCCAAACACAGTCATTTCAAAATGTAGGGAAGGAAAAACGAGCAGGCTTGTATCCACACACATCTTGGAGGGTTTCTGAAGACTCTGGAAAACCAGATGGAGCCCTGTGCTAAGCGATCAGGTGATACACTCCATGCCCTGTCCTATCAGGAAGCAGGGAGCTGTGGGAAATCTCCCCACAGCACTTGACAGTGTTGCAGTAGAGTGGTTGCCAGCCCACTTGCGGCCGACATTTAATTAAGCCAGGCCTACGCATGGCTGGAGAGAATGCAACTTCCATGTTTTTGAAGAGGGTCCAGGGCGTAATCCACATGGGACTATGTGTGTGGTCTTCTTTTACAGTTTAAAAAAAATTTATAAAACCACCCCGTCTTATTCTTCTCGTGCCCTATAAGTTTTTCCATGTTACCCCTCAAACTGGCAGTGGGGCCAAACAATTGTTGAACCCAACCTATTCCTATCTGTTCTTGATGAATGAGTGGTGTCAGGCAGTCAAGAAATAGACATGCCTTTCCACTTAACTGTTGAGCCGCCTTTTCTCCTCAATGAGAAAGGTGTTAAAAGTTCAAGGGTCAAAAGCTGTCTTGCAGTTGAATGAAAGGAGGGGACTGGTGGGCTGTCACAGGACAGGCCTCCAGAGGAAAAAACAGAGCTCACTCCTTTGGGTTCCGAATGGAGACATGGGGCGATTGTTCTGATGGCTTTCAAGAAGTCATGTATCAGGTCTAAGCTTTTTTCTGCAGTGAGCTTGCCCAGATTTGAAGCTGAATGGACAAACACCAGCAGGGAGTTGCTGAAGGAAACTCTACAAGGTGCTTTCCTGGACATCAGCCATCAATCTTCCTTTGGAACAACCTTACAAGGAGGTGGAATCATTTCCAAAAGTCAGCTGAGGAAACCAGCCTGCGCAGGTAAAGAGATCTGATCAAGTTCTCTTGGCCAGGAATCCCTATCTCCTGGTTCTGTGATTAGGAAAATACCCAGCTAGTCCTATCTGCCAAGGAGGGAAGTGACAATTAAAAGTTGATTTGGGGTTGAGAGATGGCTCAGTGGGCAAATCTCTTGCAGTGTCAGTGTGTGTACCTGAGTTTGATCCACCTTAGTGGGCATCTGTAATCTGAATGCCTATGGTGAGGAGGGAGGTGGAGAGAGGAGAATTTCCTAGAAGTTTCTGGCTCAGCTATCCTGGCCAACAGAGCAGTGAATAACAATGAGAGACCCTGCCTCAAATGAGGTGGAGGCAGGACCCACATTCAAAAGTCCTTCTTTGACCTCCACATTCACGTGCATACCTGTGCTCATACGTGTGAACACACACAACTTGATTTGGGTTAGGATCCTGGACTTTCACTCGTGTCCTAACAAACATGCTTCTAACAGGTGGAGCAGAGCACGCCTTAGCTCACTATTTGCCCAGACATCTTGGTCTATACCTCTTGTCCCAGCTTAGTCATTAAGAGCACCCCATTTCACTCTCAAAAGTGTCCTGGCTTACATGATAAATGGCCCGGATGCTCAACTCTGCACCCATCCTAGAAGGGTCAGATTTTGGTGGTTTGATTTGGATAAGCCATTGGACCTTTCTATTCCAGATGTTTCCTATGCTTTTGAGTTACTGTTTTCATATCTGATATAAATATCTAATGTAGACTCAGAGCAGTGGCCAGGTACCCATGCAATTCTTTACCGTGTAGTTCTGACCAGAAGTCCTGCCCATTTGCCTTACTCCAAAGTCAAACATAGTTTCTTAACTACCTCAGGGGAGGTAAGAGCGCAAGGCCTCTGATAACCTAATTCCCAAATAGAGAAGATGGTCTTTAGTGCCTTTCCACTTCCCGTTCCGTGTCTCTTCTTTGCGCAGGCAGCTTTAGACTGTCTGCAGGGTTCCCACAGTCCTTTGCATCAGGCTTCACTAAATCTCTCACTATAGCCCATCGAGGTTCTCATTGTCTTAATTTTATTATCCTCACAGAAGCCTTAGGAAAACAATCAAATGTCCATTTCCATTAATCCTCCTAAGCCTGTTCAAAGAGATGTTTGGTGCAGAGGACATTCCATTGGAATCACTGAGCTCACAGTGTGTGTGTGTTTTGGGGGGGTTGGGGATGAGAGAGAGAGGGAGATGGAGGTTCTGTGAGAGCCTCGTTTGCTGAGAGGAGTGCTCCATGGCTCTGTGGGAGTCCATGGAACGTTTGCTTTCATGAAAGGGTTTATGTTAGTTACTTTCTCTGTAGCTGTGACACTAGCAGACAAGAAGCAACTCAAGTGATGGAGAGTTTATTTCAGCTCAAAGTTCAAGGGAATACAGTCCATCATGGTGGCTAGAACAGGAAACAGCAGCTCCCATTCAATCCACAGGCAGGAAGCCGAGTCAGAAGTGCTGGTGCTCAGCTTGCTTCTCCTCTTCATCCAGTCCAGGAACCAGCCTACTGACAGAAAGGCGCTGCCCATGGTTAGGCTGTGTCTTCCCATTTCAACTCATCTACAAAGTCCCTCACAAACATGCCTAGGGGTTTTCTCCTAAGTGACTCTAGATCCTGTCAAATCAACAACAGTGACCACCCCAAGGTCACATTACATTCTTATGAGGAGTTTAGAGGAAATGTGAAGGTAAGAAATTCCAGAGACTGAGAATTGCAAGTGAGACTCAGAGCAGATGTGCAGCCTCCTCCTCTGTGGTCCCACTGTCACATCTCCCCATCATGTCTCTTGGCTCTCATGCACCATGTCTCTCTCTGGCACCTCTTAACTTCTAGTCACTTACTAGTTTTTAGTGGAAGGTGCAATCGAAACAAATTCTGGGTGAGTTGCCCAAGAAATGAATATTTGGGGAGAATGTAGGATTAAGCAGATAGTTCAGAAATGGACTTTGAGAAAAAGATTTGAACACAAACTGTTCTTTGTTTTATTTTAATTTTTAAAATTTATTTTATTTTGTTTGTAACCAGATAGATAGATAGATAGATAGATAGATAGATAGATAGATAGATAGATAGATAGATAGACAGACAGAGAGGAGCATGGGCAGGCCAGGTCCTCTAGTCACTGCAAATGAACTCCAGATGCATGCACCACTTTGTGCATCTGGCTTGCGTGGGTACTGGGGAATTGAACCTGGGTCCTTAGGCTCTGGAAGCAACTATCTTAACCACTGAGCCATCTCTCCAGTCCTCCTTATTTTAATTTTTGCGATAGAGTCTTATGTATCCCATGTTGGCCTTGAACTCAATATGTAGCTGAGAATGACCTTGAACTTCCGATTCTCCTATTTCAACTTTCTCAGTACTGTGATTAAAAGCCTGAACCACCACACTTGGTTTATGTGGTACTGAGGCTCAAACCCAGGACCTCATGCATGTTAAGCGAACACTCTATCAACTGTTCTACTTCCCCAGCCCCATTTATTCTTCTTCTTCTTTTAATAACAGCAAACAGGCAAGGGGGAGGGAGGGAAGGAAGGGGGAAAGAGAGAGGAAAGATGAGAGAGAGAGAGAGAGCCCATTTGTTCTTTTGAGAGGAGGTCTCAGGGAGTACAGGTAGGAGAGTGATGGAGAGTGTCAGAGAAGTCAAGACATCCCCCCAGGTTGTGTCAAGAGCAGTCTTCTTTGGGGAGCTCAGCGTCTGAGAGCCCCAAAGTGTGGGAGGAAGCTGGGCATATCTTCATTCAACTCCTACTTATCTACAGTCGAAGCTAGTCTGTGAGTGTTGACATCTAATCTGTCACAGGCAGGTGGAGTACACATCCATCCAGAGAACATCCTCAGGCAGTCACATGTACTTGACAAAAAGAACTAATGACACACGTACTCTCCAAGATGGCCACCATCCATCAGTCTCTTCCCTCAATGGATGTGCAAATTATCTCCTCATGGAGAAATGGTGTGTCCTCTTCCTAGCTGGATATGGGCTGAAATAGTACAGTGGAAGTGATGCCTAAGTATCTTGGAACTTACTCTGGGAGAAGCCATCAGCCACAGAAAGAGGAATTAAACTGCCCGAGACCACCATGTTGTGACAAACCCAGAGACATCCATTGCATGGAGAGTAGAGTGGGGAAGTGTTCTGTTAAAGGCAGACTGTTCCAGTTGTCCCAGTCCAGGTGAGCAAAGAAGACTTCAGATGAAGTAAACCTGTGGCTAGGGTATACAACTCAAGGAGGGACTCTGTGTGAAAGCCACTAGCCAATCTTGGTGACTCCTTAAAATCTCAAGAAGCAAAAATAAATGCTTGTTTTATTCTGATAGGTTTTGGAGTGGTACACAGATACCTGGGAAATGAAGGCCGGGCATATGTGAAGGACACCACAGCATCACTGTGGGGCAGCTCATGGTGGTGGGGGGTGGTGTTGAAAGTGATGGATAGGCTTAGGGGAGACTCCCCAAGAATCTAAGTAGCTGGAAAGTGGACAATCACTTCAGAGCCCAGACTCAAGGGATATCAGTCCTGGGTGTCTCTCCATCTAGAAGTCAAATTTCCAGAGTCCAATTATCCTAGTATGTATACAACTGGAAAGATGGCTTGTGTGTATGTGTGTGTGAGAGAGAAAGAGAGAGATGTTTCTGAGTGTGTGAATTTTCATGTTTGTGAATATGGGTGAACATGAGCCACAGTGTGCATGTGGAAGTCTCCAGCCACTAATTACAAGTCTTAGGCTAGAAATCTGATTTATTTAGGTCATGTTTTCAAGTTAAGACACATAAAACCCTGGGTAGGCAATGGTCAGCTCATTACTCCTGTTTCAAAAGGTAGTTGTTTGGTGGGAGCCTTAATCATATGTTCCCAAACCTTATTACGCCTCCTGGTAGGACTCTTGTCTCCCAAATACTTGGTGGATCCCAGTACTCAGGAAACTGAGGCAGGAGGACCATGAGTTCAAGGTCTGTCTGAGCTACCCA
The DNA here is from genome assembly GCA_004024765.1 of Zapus hudsonius. Taxonomy (NCBI): domain Eukaryota; kingdom Metazoa; phylum Chordata; class Mammalia; order Rodentia; family Dipodidae; genus Zapus; species Zapus hudsonius. The sequence continues at coordinate 30,123 of PVHP010012152.1, forward strand.
TGTAATTCAAGGCCAGCTTTTGATACCTAGCAAGAACTTATCTTAAAAACAAAACAAGGGCAGGGGAGATTGCTCAGTGGTTAAACATGCTTGCTTGCAAAGCCTGGTGGCCCAGGTTTGAATCCTTAGTATCCAAGTAAAACCAGATGCACAAAATGGTGCATGCATCTGGAATTCATTTATAGTGGCAGGAGGCCCTGGAACACCCATTCCTTCTCTCATTCTCTTTCCCTCTCTCTATGCTTGCAAATAAATTTTAAAATATAGTTTAAAAAACAACAAAACTCCTCAGTGAAAGGAGTTTAGGTAATTAAAGGAGTGCCTCTGCAAGGGATTGTGGGATGTTGGCCACTTCCTGTCTTACTCTTTGCCTCTTCTCCCTCCAATATGCATATGCTTCCACCATGAATACTATGCAGCCACAGGCTCAAAGCAAAAGAAAGCAGACAACCATGTTTCAGTCAGCTTCAGTTGCTGAGACAGACTTCCAAACAGACACAGTTTATGAAAGGAAGAGGGGATTTATTAAAGCTTACACATCCGGGGGAAGATCCATAATGGCAAAAGAGTCTGGTCACCTTTCACAGGTTCAAGCAGAGAGAGAAAAACCATCACCACCAGCACCATAAGCAAAACCAATCAGCAAGGAATTCCAGGCAGAACTCAGACTTCTCTCTGTATACCTTAGTCTGTAATTCCAGATCTTCCCCGAATAACACCTTAGGGCTGGACCCTAGAATCCAACCATAGTGACACCTTCTCTAGCCAGGAGGCTGGAGACAAGCTTTAATAAAACTCCTGAATCTATTGGGGACATCCATTCACACTACCACAGTCAGTTTCTCATTGCTACAACAAACATCCAAATAGAATCAGCTTGTAGGAGGAAAGGGTATATTTTGGCTTACAGGCTTGAGGGGAAACTCCATGATGGCAGGGAAAATAATGGCATGAGCAGAGGCTGGACATCACCTCCTGGCCAACATCAGGTGGAAAATATCAACAGGACAGTGTGCCAAACACTGGCAAGGGGAAGCAGCCTATAACACCCTAATAAACCCACCCCCAACAACACACCTCCAACAAGGCTCTAATTCCCACATTGCCATCAGCTAGGGACCAAGCATTCAGAACACATAAATTTATGGGGGATACCTGAATCAAACCACCACATTCCCCATATATGGATAATTATACATGATGTAAAATGCAGTGCATTCAGCTCTACTCCAAAAGTCCCCATAGTTGTTATCAATCATAATGCTGTTCAAACATCCCCATAATCTAAGGTCTTTAACTGAGCTATCATACCAAAACAACAACAACAACAACAACAAAAAAACATAATAGCACAGAATAAACATTCACTCTGCAAAATATGGCACTGGGCATAACAAATATTGAACCAATACAAGTTTTACAACAAGGCAAACATCAAATTCTATAACTCTAAGTCCAACAACTCTAACAAATGACAAGTCTCCAAGTCTGATAATTCTAACTAGTGAGGACTCTCTGGAGTTCTAATTCTGCCCCTCTAGCCAGGCTACTCACAGTCCCCGAAACCTCTATCCAGTGCCTGCATTTCTCCTTGGCAGCCATCCCATAGCCCTGGTATCTCCATTTGGTATCCACTGCAACCCACAATTCATCTTTATGGCACTATCGGTTCTCTATGCAGGTAATCCAACAAACTCGCTTTACACTGCCCATGGCCATTTCCAAAACACAAAACCATGTTACAAATCCATGACCCTCTTTCCTGCATTTATTATACTCTATAGTACCAGGTAAGCTACCAATTTGTTAATCCAGGGGGAATAAAGCTGACTTTGAAGAGCAGGAAACCTCCTTTAGCATTCAGGCCCCTCATGTCAGAGTCAGTATTCTTCCTGCTGTCCCAATGCAGAGCCCCTGGCCCAATCTCCATGGTTGTCATCTCTCAATCAATTGGGCTGAATGGGCAGCATTTTTTTGCCCAGAGATTTCCTTTCTTTCTGTGCCATCTCCATCTGCTCACACCAGTACAGTTCTACACAAAGCAACTCTGCACAAGTTCTCAGGACACAGGCAGGCAGAATGCAGAAAGCCTCTCATACAAACTGCCTCCAGGCCATTCCTGACAAAGTTCTTTCTCACCCTTGTAAGCCAAACCTTACAGTCCATATTTCTTACTGCATTCAGGTCTTTCCAACTCTGACCAGAATTGTCCATGAAGCTGTATTTACAGCACTGCAAGACATCTCTTATGCTGAATTTTCAAATCCTTCCACATTCCTCCTGCAAATCAATTCCTAAAGGCCAAGGTCACAGATTCAGGGTTCCAGCAGCAACAATCCCGCTCCTTGGTACCAATTTTCCTGTTGCAGTCAGTTTCTCCTTGCTTTGACAAACATCCAAGCAGAATCAGCTTCTGGAAGAAAAGAGTTTATTTTGGCTTACAGACTCGAGGGGAAGCTCCATGATGGCAGGGAAAACAATGACATGAACAGAGGCTGGACATCACCTCCTGGCCAACATCAGGTGGACAACAGCAGCAGGAGAGTGTGCCAAACACTGGCAAGGGGAAGCAGACTATAATACCCACAACCCACCCCCAACAACACACCTCCAACAAGGTTCTAATTCCCAGATTGCCATCAGCTGGGGATGGAGCATTCAGAACACATGAGTTTATGGGGGACACTTGAATCAAACCACCACAAATCATGAACAAAAAACCTCTGAAACATGAGTCAAAATAAGCCTTTCCTCCTAGTCATTGCTCTCAAGTATTTTGCCACAGTGATAGGAATCTAACACAAGGGCCACAGGTGGGGCAGGATCTGTAGAAGTCAGGCATTCAGCACTTACTGTGGAAGCAGTTATGACCATGGGCTGTAGATTCAAGCTCCAGGCTTAGCACTGGTTGGACTGTGCAGAAGTTCCTCAAACTTTGGTGATTAATTTTCTAATCTGAAATCACAGTGCCTACTCTTTGTGTCTTTGCAGGGAAGAGGGAGGATAAGAAGCACCTAGTATGCTACCTGATATATATGTTTAGTTGTGATAGCATATCATCTTTAATTAAGGCTTGAGATCTATCACCATGTGTGACACTTACCCTCTGTGAGCTAGGTTATCTGTCTTCTCTTGCCCTTCGACATTGGTGCTTCTGATTTTGGGGCCTTCGAATCCCTGGTCTTATACAAGTGACCTTCTGGTTTTCTGGCCTTTGGGCTTGCACCATTGGCTCTCCTAAATCTACAGTTGGCAGACAACACATTGTGGAATTAACTTCTTGACCAGAACTGAGTGCTTCAATTTCTATCAAGCACTTTTCCTTATTGACTTATTTTATAATGATCCTATGGACTCTGCTGCTCTGTAGGCTCTAAGACACTAGGTAACTTGTGGCCTAGGCTACTTCCTGGGCTACTTCCTGTCCAAGGTGGTGTTAGACAGGATCCAATCTTGGGATTTGTCACACTCTAGAAACTGGGTTTTTAGGTCTGGGGAGAACAGAGCCAGGGAGTTTGGTCCTGGCTCACTGTCATGAAAACTTAACTGTTCCCCAAATCTCAAATTCAGTTCTTTAAGCAAATATATCCTGCAGAGATATTTGAAATATAAGAAATAAAAATGGAATTGATATTTCCTCTTTCCAATATCTCCCATCTCTTGGAACTGTTGTCTTTTTTGGAAGACATTTGGGAGAACAGGGGGATAAAAAGAAAAGAAGATATGATCTCCTTAGTGGTGCAAGGGTGGTCTCAACAAACACACCTACCTGCCTTGAAGACCTTAGCATCCCTGAGATGTGTGAAGAAAGAGTTAACCCACTTGGTGCTGTTTCTTAAGGATATTTTTTATAGATATGTAAAGTCCCGCTCTTTTTATTTCCTGAAACAGACATTCGTAAGTTTATAATTGGGAGATTGGGAGGAAGAGATGAAGAGAAAGTTGTCATGGAGGAAGGTGTTAAGTCAACTCTGGAATATGAGAAGGTGTCTTATTACTCAAAAAAAATATGCAGGGCCTAGGGATGTGGCTCAGTGGTTGGAGTGCTTGCCTCGCATGTACAAAGCGTGGGTTTGATCTCCAGCACTGCAGAAACCATGCGTGATGGTGCACACCTGTCACTCCAGGTGGAGGCAGAAGGAGCAGAACTTTGTCATCCTCAGCTACAAAGTGAGTGAGTTTGAGACCAACCTGGGATATATGAGATCCTGTCTCAAAAAAGGTTAATTTTTTTTTCTTAAAGCATGCAAACAACATGTTTAACTAAAGCTGTGAAGTCTTTTTACTTTTTAAATTTGATTCAAGAAGCTAATGGGATTTGATTCCACCCCAAATTTCGTTTATACCTAATGTACCAACAGAAAGGAAGGATAAAGGGGAGAGAGGGTGGCGCGGACTACAAATTAAATGGCCTTTATTTTTCCAGCAGGAGGGTTAATTTACAGTTCAAACTTCCCACTGCACATTGTTGTAGCAACATCTGCATTTTATAACGTGCCCGTGACAGCTCCCACCACTATCTGCTGTGTCTTTTCTAATGTGTGCAGCACTGAGAACCCAAGGCGTGCTTGGGAAGGCTTTCTTTCTACATTGATTAGATTTATGGTCTCGGCCTCCATGCTAGGAGAGATTAGTAAGACGAAGGCTGTTTAGTTTGGCAAAGAGGAGAGAAAACAGGGGGTGCGATGCTTTCGTTATAGAAAATGATAAATGAAGAAAAGGAAGGCTTTGGAGGGAGGCTCCCTATTTGCCATGGCAAAAGCAGTCCACTATGATCCCCACTGACTGATGCCTGCGTGCGGGGTTGCTGGCACTGGCTGGGGCTGCAGGGAAGCCAGGCCTCAAGGGAAAGATGCTGTGCTGATGGGAAATGTCTGGTGGATGTATTTATATGAAATAGCACCTATGGTTACATTAGCAAGGATCGGTTTACCAGAGCCATCCATCCTACTTTAGGGCACGGTGACAAGTCTGGCTGTGTTTCCTGTTTCCCGGGGGAAGGGGCCCCAGACGACTTGGCACCAGTCCTCCCCTCCATGGGGTGTCTGGGTTTCCAGCAGCCTCTTCTCCCTATGAGATGGAGAGGGGCATCCAAGCACTGGATGCAAATACTGGGGGAGGATATGGCCAGGATGCTGCCTGGCCTCAGAAATTTCCTAAGGGTCTGGACATCGCCTCCTGGCCAACATCAGGTGGACAACAGCAGCAGGAGAGTGTGCCAAACACTGGCAAGGGGAAGCTGCCTAGAACTCCCATAAGCCCACACCCAACAACACATCTCCAGTAAGGCTCCAATTCCCAAGTTGCTATCAGCTGGGCATCAAGTATTCAGAACACATGAGTTTATGGGGGATACCTAATTCAAACCACAACAGGTTTCTGTAAAATGAGGCAATATTTCCAAAAATCTTAGGGAGGGATCAGGGTTTCTCTCATCTAGGAAGGGTGTAAACTTCATCTAGAAATCTTTCCAGGGAAGAAAGAGATAAGAAACTATCCAGGTTTTTCCTTTCAGGATTAATGACATTGCCCACTTTTAGACAGGGAAAAAAAATCTGTTCATTTTGGGGTCCTGTCACCGCCAAAGTGCCTAGCCAATTTCCATCTCTTATGCTTCACCTCAATCACACTCTGCCTTATTTTCTTGACACAGGGCCCTTCACTGAACTCAAAACTCACAGATTCTGCCAGATTAGCTGACCAGAGAGTCAAGGGATCCTCCTGTCTCCACCAGCCCTCCCGCTCTATGCTGAGATTACAGGCACGTACCACCCACCACACACAGCCTCTATGTGGTTGCTGGGGATCTGCACTCGGGTCTTCATGCTTGCATGGCAAACACTTTACCCACTGAGCCATCTTCCAGTTCTGCAGTGAACACGCTAGCTGGCCAGTGACAAAGAGATACTGTTTGGGGTGTTTAATGTTAGCAACAGGCCTTAGCAGCACTTCTGGGTTTGTTCTCTGATTCTTCCCTGGCTTTACCCTAGACTCTCATTTCATGCCACACTTTCCCCACTGGAGATTGCCTCATGGTGGTAGGGGCTGGGAATGGTGCAGGGGTCAGTCTGTCAGTGTCTGATCCATCGCACTCTGAAGTCAGCAGCAGGTCAGCCAAGCTCCCTTGGGGCACTTGTACTGTAAACAATTCCAAACTGACCATCCTGTGGTGAGGGAATTCCTCAGCTTCCAAGCCATCACCTCCCAGCAGCTCCTGGAACAACCAAAACAGAACTCCTTTGTAATCCGCCTTTCCACGGAGGCCCCTGACATTCTCTCTCCTGCATTCATTCATTCAGTTAAATAATTGGCAGGGAATATTTGGAGATGTTCATGGGGTACAGTGTCATAATTCAATCCATGCATATTATATGTAACAGCCTCCCTTGCTCTCTGTCACTCCCTTTCTACCTCTGTCCATCTTTTGTAATCTCTCCTTCCCTTCCTTTTCTTTAAAGTTTTTGTTATTGTTTCGTGTGTATGTGAGTGTGTGTGTGTGTGTGTGTGGTGTATGCATGTGCATGTGCATTTGTTCAAAGACCAGAGGAGAACTTCCAGTGTTCTCTATCACTCTTTTTTGTTGTTGTTTTTTGAGGTAGGGTCTTCCCTAGCCCAGGCTGACCTGGAACTCACTATGTACTCTCAGGCTGGTCTCAAACTCACAACCATCCTCCTACCTCTGCTTCCCAAATGCTGGGATTAAAGTTGTGCACCACCATACTCTCTACCACTCTTGTTTCCTTGAGAAGGAGTCTCTCACCAAAACTGGAGCTGCTGCTTTTGTTTGTTTTTTGGTCAGGCTGGCTGATCAGGGAACAACAGGGATCCTCCAGTTCCCATCCCCCCTTAGCATATGCTACTCCACCTTACATTTTACATGGGTGCTGGGCTTGAGCTGCAAGCACTCTTATTCACTGAACCATCTCCCCAGGGCCCCTTTCTTTTCTTGTCATTCAGTTCTTTTTAGGGTTTTATTAAAATTTACATGGGAATCATAGTGTCTGAGTACAGAAAACTCCTTCCGTGGATAGTAAATAATTTGCCTGGTGAGTCCCTTTTGTTTTCTCTGAAAGGGAAATCCAGCAATATCCATATCAGAATTGGCAGACTTGCAGGAAGAACAGAAGGAAAAATTCATTTGAGTTTGTTTGTTTGTTTGTTTGTTCACGCTGGGCAAGCCATCCATTGCTCCCTTATCTTTCTGGTGGACGATAAAGACTCATTCTTTGAATTCCCAATTCTGGTTGTGAAAGCTGGGACTTACTAGAGGGAGGAGAGAGAAAGGACAGATGAGAGACAAGAGGAAGGGAGAAAGAAAGAGAGGATAAAGGAGGGGAGGGGAGAGGGAAAAAGGCAAGCGCGAGCAGGAGAGAGGTCCAGCCAGAGCCCATGGTGCCTTTGGTGGAGACACTGAAAGGATCTCAGGTTCAGGGGGTGTAGGAGGCTCAGAAGAGGAACTGATTGGTGCAGGGGACAAGACAGAAGTGGGCAGCAGGCTACTAATAAGTGTCACAGAGAATATTATTTTACTGCATGACCCAGGTTTGTCATCTATGCAAATTAACTGCAAAAACCATCTACTGCTGAGCTTTTGTTTAAGTAGGAGAACTGATAACAGGTTATTAAAGTAGACTTTGTGAGTGTCTACAGCTACATTTAAAGGGCTGAATGGAACATGTACAGGAAATCACTCCTGTATGCCCTGAGCACTGAGCACGCTATCACTATCATGGGCTCTTGGCATTGGAGGGGCCATAACTTCTAGTTGTATCTTAAGGTTTTAAATGTGGTGTTTCAGGGCTCAGACCCTAGGGTGAAATAATCAAAAGAGCCTGTCTTTAAAGGACTAGCAAAGAGAAAATGGATAATTTCCCTAGGGGCATCTTTGGCCTAATGAAGGTGTCAGTGAGATGTACAAGCTGACCAGTTTCATCTCAAAAAGAAGCCAGGATGATGTCCCCAGGAGTATTTGTTATGAATTTTTAAATACGATGGTTAATTTCCAGAGGTCTAGACCAGGCAGATGTTATAAAGATACATTATAAAATCGCATTCTAAAGTTGGTTGGAGAGCACACTTTGGTCCCAAGTGGGAATCTCTGTTTACTTAGAATGCACAGGGCAGCCTGGGGGCTCCGCAGGTGCTGTTCTGCATCCAAACAGAGCAAGTCAGAATTGTAAGAAGCTAGGTGGCCTTTTCGGGGTGTCCCCTCACCCACTTTCCCTTTTCTTGCTCATCTTTGGAGCCCAAACAGGAAGTAGGGAGGAGTCCAAGCTGGGTGGGGCGATGGAAGGTGGGACTGGGAACCATCTGAGCTGTTGTCTGCATTCTCCTCGCTGGGTTACAAAGGGCTCCCAGGCCACCCTGCTTTTATTTACCTCAAAGCCACAGTGAGGTCTGGGAGTCACTCCCAGCCATCTCAGGGGGATGGGAAGGGCCCCAGGGCAGGCCCTTTCAGAGATGTGGCTGACTGTCTCAGTTCTCCCGGGTGGTCAGCTGCAATTTCAAGATTTACTGGCTTCACGGAGATAGCCAGCCGCAAATGGGCAGCAAAGGTAATTACAAGAGGCTGCTCCGCTAATCCTTGGTTACAAATGTTAGCTAGATTAGGTAAATAAGCTTCATGCAAGCATTTCCTGAGCTGCGGGAGTGCCTGGTCCTCTTGGCTTTATTTTCTTTTCCTTAGAGAAGGCCGAGAGGAAGAGAGAGAGAAAGAGAGAGAGAGAGAGAGAGAGAGAGAGGCAGCTTGATGCCTGATTCTTATTTAATTTCATGTGGCCATTATGAATTAGAAAGTGTCTTTGAAGTCCAAATTATTTTAATACTTCTTTTTGGTGTGTTTTATATTTGGAATTGGAAAACATTAGGAAGCTGGATTCCTAAAGTTCAAGAAAACCAGCAACATAGTTCCTTCCAGTGTGTGGCTGGAGATGGTCTGCTCTAAATGAGTTTGGGGAAAAATATCTCCATATTGAGCAAAAGAAACTTCTGGATTCCTGCCCTCCTTGGAGAAGCCAGGAAAGCCAGGAGGTTGTTTTCCTCCCTTCTAGCGCAGTGGGGGGCACAGGCAGTGGGGGGGGGGTCTTGTGTCCTATTGTGTTCCTTGTCCTCTGGAGCAAACAGGCTGTTCACCCCAGTGGTGTGTGAAAGTGACAGGAGACACAGGGCCTTCTGGGCAGGGCCGGGCCTTTGCTGGACCACTTGCCCTTCTGGGCTGGGCTTTCAGTTGGTGGGGGCCTTTGGAGGGTGGGGGACAGGAGGGTACTGAAAATAGAAGTGACCCCAGAGGAAGAGGACAGCAATGGGCTGTTGAGTTCGAAAGGTTTAAGTACACTTTAGGTAGGGTCTTTTAATGTGTTCCTGAGGGTGACTGACTCTCCTCCCCCAGACAGAGGTGAGCCTGTCAGTGGTGAGGGGACTCAGACACAGCTTCTTCAAATCGCCCTCAGCAGCCTGAGGAGTTCCCCTAATATTTTAGGGTTCTCAATTTGAGCTAAATTCATGGCTCCAATGCAGAAAAGAATTGTAGACCTGACCGGAACGAAGCAGAGTTGGAGATTTTATGGACGATAGACATTAAGTAAGGCTCCAGAGAATGAAATCATACCCGAGAGCATGCTTGGGCTTCTCTAAAAGAAAGATATCCCCAAGTGTGGGTATGAGTTTCTCTAAGACAGAATCACAATTAAGTGTCCTGGCACTAGCTAGACGACAGCCCATTTTGATGACTTTCAAATTACATCTGAACAGGTTGCTAAGAAACCCTGTGTCTCTCTTCCTCATTCTCTCTCTCTTTCTCTCTCTCTCTCTCTCTCTCTCTCTCTCTCTCTCTCTCTCTCTCTCTCTCTCTCTCTCCTCCAGAACAGGTGCTTTGGTGGGATTATAATCTGGATGGTGAAACCAGGAGACGCTAGGGATTTAATATGCACCTTTCCCTGTCAGTGGGCTTTCTGGCAAGACTCTAGAAAACTAGTTTGCTGCTGAGTAAAGGAGACCGGCCTTAAGCAATTGTTTCTTGTGCTGGAGTTCTTGCTTCTCTGCTGGTGATAGGCTTCAGCCAGACACCCGGGAGAGGGGCTCCTGTCCCTCCTCATGTCCCCATCCTGCCTCAATTCCACCCACACCACCTCACGCCAAAGAGGATCGGAGGGAGACTGTCCTCGTGGGTCGGTTGGTCCTCACTGATGTCCCCTGAAAGGCTTTTATGGCTTCAAGACTTCTCCCAAAGACCTGTTGTGTGGCCCCTTCCAAACCTTGGCCTCGAACTTCTTCTGTCTGAATTAAACTGCACTTGTGGGCAATCCCTAAGGACAAGACACCTTGCACATTCTGGGACAAAGGGGCACTTATTTCTGGGCAAGTGTCTTTAAACTCAAATGTTGACTGGGGGCACTCCATAGCTGAAAGACTGAAGAAATCACATGTGTGTGCCTCAGTTTCTCTGTGTGCCACATGGGAACAAAAGTGGACCATCCCCAGGGCACTGGGGGATTGCAGAAGATGAGGAAAGATGACTGGTTCCCATGTTGCCTAGGGGCAGCGCTGAGGAAAGGCCAGCTGGGATGGACCTGGGCAGTGGCTCCTCCATTGCTCAGCGCCAGGAGCTTCCTGTTCCTGCATAGATTAGTCACGGTGGAGAGAGCTTTCAAAATTGCATATTTAGCCAAACGCTGAACCCCCAATCCAGTTACTAGCAACTGAAGCAGAGGCACTTAGCTCTTAACCTTCGTTCCCTTTCCCCCAAGCTGCACTTTTATTGATCATGATTTGTTAGAGTCCTTGCTTAAAAAAATGATTTTTTACATATCTATCTCATTCAATTCTGAAATAATCCTTATGAGGTTAGGATCAACCACAGTAGGCATTAAGCATGTTATAGATTTCAATCCTGCCTGACTTCTCCTGAACCAGAGTTATTTGAAACAGGATATGTTTCTCACTTATGCCTAGGTTTCCTTATTGGTCAAATAGATGCGATAAGGATGCCTGCCTTGGGGTGATTGTGACATTAAATAGTTTATGCAAATGCAAAGTGACAATGGTGCCTGGCACACAGAAGGGTTTCTATCTGAGTCATAACAAGTGAGACATTCAGAGAGGTCAGTCTTATTGCCCCAAACCACACAGCTCCTGGCAGAGCTCTGCAGGCTCACTTGACCCCCTCCCCAATTTTGAACCAGCTCTATTTGCAAATGCTTCTTTTGTGGTAGGTTACTCATGCCTCCTGTCCCCCGTGTGCCCTGGCTACGACAGGACCACAGTAGACTGTCATCCAGCTGCATGGCAATGTGGGTGGCCTGGAGTGGAGGCCATTAATACTTATGGCCTCTGCCACTGTGTAAGATCAGAGGAACCCAGTAGTTTCCAGTACTCTCGTGTTAGCCAGCTTTGTTTCTTTATTGGGCTTGGGTCCTCCCTGCAGCCTCCCACCCACTTTGTGCATCGCCATTTGGCCAGGCAGCTGGAGTGATTTCCAGCTGGTCATCGAGGGGTGGAGCTTTCAAGGTATTGTGTCTTGGGGGTGGGGGTGGGGGTTGACATATGGAGCAAAATGGGGTCTAGGGCACACACAAGGAGGGTTTCGGGCACACTGCTGGATCTTTGGGGGACACACAGGGTGTCTAGGGCACACTGCTGGATCTTTGGGGGACACACACAGGGGGGGTCTAAGGCACACTGCTGGATCTTAGGGGATACACAGACCTGGAGGGTCTAGGGCACACTGCTGGATCTTTGGGGGACACACACAAGGAGAAGACCACACTCATCTCCAGGTGGCACCCACCATCAGCTGGGGAAACAGTGTGCCAGAGACAGGCCTGAGAATAGAAGTTATCAGCACAACAAAGAATGCCCACCCAGGTCAATGACAGCTAAAGTTTTATTGGAGGTCCTGAAACTGGATATGGCCAATCCAGGAAGGCTGTCAGGATGAGGTGTCCCAAGCGCTGTTTTGAAGATTTAACTGCTGGGCCAGTGGCTCAGGCCTATAATCCCAGTTACTTTGGAGGTGAAGGAAGGAGGATTTCAAGTTCAAAGCCTGCTGGTAGCTTTGTCTCAGCTGAGTCTCTTCTTCCTGTCAGACAACCCATATCCCCACCTTGCTTCTGTGGGCACTTCCTGTTTTGGTGATAGCATTTTGTCACATGGCTTCAAACCCATCTAGTTGTCAAAAATCATTCCCTCTCTCCATCCCCCCTTCCCTTATCCCTTCTTTGATTTTGGTGGGGGTGGGGAAACAGGCTGGCCTATAACTCCTAATCCTCCTGCCAACCCCAGGCCCACCAGTGCTGGGACTAGACCCATGCATCATCACCATGGCTAAAATTCACCATTTCTGTTTGCAGGTCAGACTTCTCTCTTGAATCTAGACTTTTATATCTAGCTCTCTACTTGCCATTGTCACTTGGGTGTCTAATAGACATTTCAAATCCATCATATCCAAGAGTGAACCCCAATCTTTCCCTCAGACCAGCTCCCCAGAAGTTATAGCAAGTGCTTTTCCATTGCTTAGGCTACTCTTGGGCTCATTTTGACCCTTCTTTTTTACACTCACCATCTCATCTCTCAACAAATCTTGTCACCTCTGCTCTTGCTTTGGTGGAGGGGTGCAGGTTCTCTGTCTGGAGCAGGTATTTCCAGGTTTTTGGCGTCCTATTAAAAGAAATGAGAAAGCACACCCAAATAACAAACCAGCAAGAAGGTTTGTTCAGAGAGAGAGAGAGAGAGAGAGAGAGAGAGAGAGAGAGAGAGAGAGAGAGAGAGCAGGACACCCAGCCAGGGTGCAACTTGAGCACGAGTGCCCAAGCGTAGGAGATTACTTGGCGGGGGGCTGTTTTATGAGGTCCAGGAGAAGGAAGATCCACAGTGTCTAGTGGTGGGTTATGGGGAGCTTTTGGTTTTGATTGATAGGTTTGGGTTATGTAAACTTTTCTCTACTGCTTGTGTCTTTCCCACGATGCACCTGATCTTCATTCTGTACAGTCCCAATCATGCATCATAGGCATAGGATGGTAAGTGGAGGATTTTCCTTAAAAGTTCACTAAGAGAATACAGTTTGCATGACTCTGTCTGCACCCAAGACTAGTTCAGGCTGGATGGCTACATTGCCTGTACTTTCAGGATGCGCCCCCCTTCCTCCCATGTGTACGAATGAAAACAAAAGAGAAGTTACCAAAGGGAGAGAGGAGTGGCCTATTGCATTTGTCTGAATCCCGAGGTACATGCTTGATGCAGGTAGGGGGTCCCAGGTCGACAAGTGCTTTGTTAGGACAGGGGTGTGTATTGCTCCAGCCAAGCAAGGTCCAGGGTCACTAAGCTAACCCTATATTTGCCTGCCTCACCATCATCACCCAGAATCCGGAATTGGATCTCTTTCAATGCCCCCATCTTCAGAGGTGCCCCTCCCACCCCTGTCCAAAGTACTGTCCTGTTTCCCCAGGACCACTCCAGAAGTCCCCAGCCAGTCCCTGTCTCCCTCCTTTATCCTCACAGTCTGTTCTCTGCATGGCACCCACAGGGATCTTTTCAAGCCCTGAGTCAGGTCATGTCAGAGCTGCTGCAGACTCTAATCCCCAAACTGGAGGGGCCTTGCTGCTTATTCCAGCCATGGGGTCCATCACAGTCCTCCCGAGATCCTTCCCATAGCTGCTCCTATAACCTGTGTGGTCCTCCTTCTCATCCCTTCTAGGGCTTTCTTCAAATGTCACCTGTTCATTGAAGAGCAGCTAAAAATTAGGCTCCCAGCTACCATGGTAAAAATTGACAAACATTCCAAAATTAATATGGAAATCCACAAACTCGAGAAGGCAAAAAAAAAAAAAAAA